>VHKM01000872.1:0-241607 GCA_007210695.1 Neogobius melanostomus
GGAGTGAGAAGGTTAGTTGGGTGATGGGGAGTGAGGCGGTTTTATTATGGGTGATGGGAGTGGCGCGGTTAGTAATGGGTGATGGGAATGTGGCGGTTAGTGTGGGTGATGGCGAGTGAGGTTGGTTAGTTGGGTGATGGAGTGAGGCGTTAGTATGGGTGATGGGAGTGAGAACGCGTTAGTTTGGTGGAGGAGTGGGCGGTTAGTGTGGGTGATGGGAGTGAGGCGGTTAGTTGTGGGTGATGGGAGTGAGGCGTTAGTGCGGATGATGGGAGTGAAGTGGTTAGTGTGGGTGAATGGGAGTGAGGCGGTTAGTGTGGGTGATGGGAGTGAGGAAGTTAGTGCGGATGATGGGAGTCGCGCGGTTGTGGTGGTGATGGGAGTGAGGATAGTAGTGTGGGTGATGGGAGCTAGGCGGTTAATGTGGGTGATGGGAAGTGAGGCGGTTATGTGGGTGGATGGCGAGTGAGGAAGTTAGTGTTGGGTGATGGGAGTGAGGCGGTTTAGTATGGTGATGGGCAGTGAGGCGGTTAGTATGGTGGATGGAATGTGGCCGAGTTGTCGGGTGAATGGGAGTGAGGCGTTAGTGTGGGGTGATGGGAGTGAGGCGGGTAGTGTGGCGTGATGGGATTGAGGTGGTTAGTATGGTGATGGGAGTGAGGCGGTTAGTATGGGGTTATGGGAGGTGAGGCGGTTCGTGTGGGTGATGGGAGTGAGGTGGGTTAGTGTGGGTTATGGGAGTGAAAGTGGTTAGTGTGGGTGATGGGAGTGAGGCGGGTTAGTGTGGGTGATGGGAGTGAGGCGGTCAGTATGGGTGATGGGAGTGCAGCGGTTAGTATGTGATGAGAATGAAGTGGTTAGTGCGGGTGATGGAGTGAGGCGGTTAAGTATCGGGTGAATGGGAGTGAGGCGGTTAGTATGGGTGACTGTGAGTGAGGTTGGTTAGTGCGGGTTGGTGGGAAGTGAGGCGGTTTAGTGTGGGTGATGGGAGTTGAGGCGGTTAGTGTGGGTGATGGGAGTGAGGCGGTTATGTGGGTGATGGGAGTGAGGAGGTTTAGTGTGGGTGTGGGATGAAGGCGGTTAGTGTGGGTGAATGGAGTGAGGCGTTAGTGTGGGTGATGGGAGTGAGGTAGGTTTTAGTGTGGGTGATGGGAGTGAGGCGGTTAGTATGGGTGGATGGGAGTGAGGCGGTTTTAGTGCGGGTGGATGGGAGTGAGGTGGTTTAGTGTGGTGATGGGAGTGAGGCGTTTAGTAGGTGATGGGAGTGAGGCGTTAGGTGCGGGTGATGGGAGTGAGGCGGTTTGTGGTGGGTGATGGGAGTGAGGTGGTTAGTGTGGTGATAGTGAGCGGTCAGTATGGGTGATGGGAGTGAGGCGGTTTAGTATGGGTGATGAAGAATGAAGTGGTTAGTGGTGGGTGATGCGAGTGAGGCGGTTAGTATGGGTCGATGGGAAGTGAGGCGTTGTGCGGGTGATGGGAAGTGAGGTGGTTTAGTAATGGGTGATGGGAGTGACCGCGGTTTAGTAATGGGTGATTGGGAATGTGGCGAGGTGTCCCGGTGAATGGGAATGAGGCGGTTAGTGGTGGGTTGATGGGAGTGAGGCGGTTATGTGTGGGTGATGAGAGTGAGGAGGTTAGTTGCGGGTGATGGAGTGAGGAGGTTAGTGTGGGTGATGAGAGTGAGGAGGTTAGTGCGGGTGATGGAGTGAGGTGGTTAGTGTGGGTGAATGGGGTGAGGCGGGTAGTGTGGTGATGGGAGTGAGGCGGTTAGTGCGGTGATGGGAGAGAATGGTTAGTGTGGGTGATGGGAGTGAGGCGGTTTAGTGTGGGTGATGGAGTGAGGAAGTTAGTGTGGGTGATGGGTGAGACGGTTAGTGTGGGTAATGGGAAGTGAGGCGGTTAGTATGGGTGATGGGAGTGAGGCGTTAGTATGGGTGATGGGAGTGAGGCGGTTAGTGTGGGTGATGGGATGAGGTGGTTTAGTGTGGGTTATGGGAGTGAGGTGAGTTAGTGTGGGTGATGGGGAAGTGAGGTGGTTAGTGTGGGTTATGGGAGTGAAGTGGTTTGTGTGGGTGAATGGGAGTGAGGCGGTTAGTGTGGGTGATAGGGAATGTGGGAGGTGTCGGGTGATGGGAGTGAGGCGGTTAGTGTGGTGATGGAATGTGGCCGAGGTGTCGGGTGATGGGAGTGAGGCGGTTAGTGTTGGGTGATGGAGTGAGGCGGTTAGTGCTGGTGAAATGGGAGTGAGGGCGTTTTAGTGTGGGTGATTGGGAGTGAAGGTGGTTTAGTGTGGGTTAATGGGGAGTGAAGTGGTTAGTGTGGGTTGATGGGAGTGAGGCGGTAGTGTGGGTGATGGAGTGAGGCGGTCACGTATGGGTGATGGAGTGAGGCGGTTAGTATGGTGATGAGAAGAGTGGTTAGTGTGGGTGATGGGAGTGAGACGTTAAGTGTGGGTGATGGGAGTGAGGCGGTTAGTGCGGGTGATGGGAGTGAAGTGGTTTTAGTGGTGGGGGTGATGGGAGTGAGGCGGTTTAGTGTGGGTGATGGGAGTGAGGCGGTTAGTGTGGGTGATGGGAGCGACGCGGTTATGTGGGTGATGGGAGTGAGGCGGTTAGTGTGGGTTGATGGAGTGAGGCGGTTAGTGTGGTGGATGGGAGCACGCGGTTAGTGGGGGGTGATGGGAGTGAGGCGGTTAGTGCGGGTGATGAGAGTGAGGAGGTTAGTGCGGGTGGATGAGAGTGAGGAGGTTAGTGTGGGTGATGAGAAGTGAGGAGGTTGAGTGCGGGTGATGAGAGTGAGGAGGTTAGTGGCGGGTGATGGGAGTGAGGCGGTTAGTGTGGGTGATGGAGTGAGGTGGTTAGTGTGGGGATGGGAGTGAGGTGGTTAGTGTGGGTGATGGGAGTGAGAACGGTTAGTGTGGGTGAATGGGGTGAGGAGGTTAGTGTGGGTGAGGGAGCGACGCGGTTAGTGTGGGTGATGGGAGTGAGGCGGTTTTAGTGGGGTGATGGGAGCGACGCGGTTTAGTGTGGGTGATGGGAGTGAGGCGGTTAGGTGCGGGTGATGGGGTGAGGTGGTTTAGTGTGGTGATTGGGAGTGAGGCGGTTAGTATGGGTGATGGGAGTGAGGCGGTTAGTATGGGTGACTGTGAGTGAGGTTGGTTAGTGCGGGTTGGTGGGAAGTGAGGCGGTTTAGTGTGGGTGATGGGAGTTGAGGCGGTTAGTGGTGGGTGGATGGGAGTGAGGTGGTTAGTGTGGGTGATGGGAGTGAGACGGTTAGTGGTGGTGATGGGAGTGAGGCGGTTAGTGTGGGTGATGGAGTGAGGGCGGTTAGTGTGGGTGATGGGAGTGAGGTCGGTTAGTGCGTGGTGATGGGAGTGAAGCGTTTGTGTGGGGTGATTGGAGTGAGGCGGTTAGTGTGGTGATGGAATGAGGCGGTTTAGTATGGGTAATGGGAGTGGAGGCGTTAGTATGGCGTGGATGGGATGAGGCGGTTTAGTGTGGGTGATGGGAGTGAGGCGGTTAGTGTGGGTATGGGAGTGAGGCGGTTTAGTAGGGTTATGGGAGTGAGGCGGTGTATGGGTGAATGGGAGTGGGAGGTTAGTGTGGGTGATGGGAGTGAGGCGGTTAGTGTGGTTGATGGGAGTGGGCGGTTAGTATGGGTGATCGGGAGTGAGGCGGTTTAGTATGTAATGGGAGTGAGGCGGTTAAGTGTGGTGATGGAGTGAGGCGGTTAGTAAATGGGTGATGGGAGTGAGGCGGTTAGTATGGGTAATGGGAGTGGAGGCGGTTAGTATGTGATGGGAGGTGAGGCGTTATTATGGGTGATGGGAGTGAGGCGGTTAGTGTGGGTGATGGGAAGTGAGGAAGGTTAGTGGTGGGGTGTAATGGGTAGTTGAGGTGGTTAAGTATGGGTGATGGGAGTGAGGCGGTTAGTGTGGGTGATGGGAGTGGAGGCGGTTAGTATGGGTGAGGAGTGAGGCGGTTAGTATGGGTAAAGGGAGTGAGGCGGTTAGTAAGGGTGATGGGAAGTGAGGCGTTAGGTGTGGGTGATGGGAGTGAGGCGGTTAGTGTGGGTGATGGGAAGTGAGAGGTTAGTGTGGGTGATGGGAGTGAGGCGGTTAGTATGGTGATGGGAGTGAGGCGGTTAGTGTGGGTGATGGGAGTGAGGCGGTTAGTAATGGGTGATGGGAGTGAGGCCGGTTAGTATGGGTATGGTGAGGGCGGTTAGTTATGGGTGATGGGAGTGAGGCGGTTAGTGTGGGGTGATGGGAGTGAGGCGGTTAGTGTGGGTGATGGGAGTGAGGCGGTTAGTTGTGGGTGATGGGAAGTGAGGCGGTTAGTGTGGTGATAGAGTTGGAAGGCGGTTAGTAATGGGTGATGGGAGGAGGGCGGTTAAGTGTGGGTGATGGGAGTGGTGGCGGTTAGTGTGGGTGATGGGAAGTGAGGAGTTTAAAGTGTGGGTGGTGGGAGTGAGGCGGTTAGTGTGGGTGATGGGAGTGAGGCGGTTAGTATGGTGGATGGGAGTGAGGCGGTTAGTGTGGGTGATGGGAGTGAGGCGGTTAGTGTGGGTGATGGGAGTGAGGCGGTTAGTGTGGGTCGATGGGAGTGAGGCGGTTTATATGGGTGATGGGAGCGACGCGGTTAGTATGGGTGATGGGAAGTGACGCCGGTTAGTATGGGTGATGGGAAGTGGCAAGAGGTGTCGGGTGATGGGAGTGAGGGTGGTTAGTGTGGGTGAATGGGAGTGAGGCGGTTAGTGTGGGTGATGGGAATGTGGCCGAGGTGGTCGGGTGATGGGAGTGAGGTCGGTTAGTGTAGGGTGATGGGAGTGAGGGGTTAGTGTTGGTGGATGGGAGTGAAGTGGTTAGTGTGGGTGATGGGAGTGAGGCGGTTAGTGTGTGGGTGATGGAGTGAGGCGGTTAGTGTGGTGATGGGTTGTGAGGAGGTTAGTGTGGTGATGGGAGTGAGGCGGTTTGTGTTGGGTGATGGGAAGTGAGGCAGTTAGTGTGGGTGATGGGAGTGAGGAGGTTAGTGTTTTTGGGGTGGAAAAATGGAGGAGGCGGTTAGTATGGGTGATGGGAGTGAGGGCGGTTAGTGCAGGGTGATGGGAATGAGGTTGGTTAGCTGTGGTGATGGGAAGTGAGGCGTTTAGTATGAGTGATGGGAGTGAGGCGGTAGTGTGGGTGATGGGATGAGGCGGTTAGTGTGGGTGATGGGAGTGAGGTGGCTTAGTGTGGGTGAGGGATGAGGCGGTCAGTAATGGGTGGATGGAGTGAGGCGGTTTAGTATGGGTATGAGAATGAAGTGGTTAGTGTGGGTGAGGGAGTAGGCGGTAGATGGGTGATGGGAGTGAGGCGGTTAGTGCGGGTATGGATGAGGTGGTAGTATGGGGATGGGAGTGAACGCGTTTAAGTATGGTGATGGGAAATGTGCCGAGGTGTCCGGTGATGGGAGTGAGGCGGTAGTGTGGGAGATGGGAGTTGACGTGGTTAGTGTGGGTGATGGGCAGTGAGGCGGTTAGTATGGGTGATGGGAGTGAGACCGGTTAGTGTGGGTGATGGTGAGTGAGGCGGTTAGTATGGGTGATGGGAGTGAGACGGTTAGTGTGGGTTGATGGGGAGTGAGGTGGTTAGTGGGGTGATGGGAGTGAGGGCGCGTTAGTGTGGGTGATGGGAAGTCGAAGGCGGTTAGTGCCGGGTGATGGGAGAGTAAGTGGTTAGTGTGGGTGAATGGAGTGAGGCGGTTAGTGTGGGTGATGGGAAGTGAGGAAGTTATGGTGGGTGATGGGAAGTGAGGCGGTTAGGTGGGTGATGGGAGTGAAGAAGTTAGTGGTGAGTGATGGGGAGTGAGGCGGTTAGTGTGGGTAATTGGGAGTGAGGCGGTTAGTATGGGTGAGGGAGTGAGGCGGTTCGTATGGGTGATGGGAGTGAGGCGGTTAGTATGGGTGATGGGAATGTGGCCGAGGTATCGGGTGATGGGAGTTGGAGCGGTTAGTGGTGGGTGATGGGAGTGAGGCGGTTAGTGTGCGGTGATGGAGTGAGAGGTTAGTGCTGGTGATGGGAGTGAGGCGTTTAGGTGTGGGTGATGGGAGTGAGGTGGTTAGTATGGGTGATGGGGAGTGAGGCGGCTAGTATGGGTTATGGGAGTGAGGCGGTTAGTGTGGGTGATGGAGTGAGGCCAGTTAGTGTGGGTTATGGGAGTGAAGTGGGTTAGTGTGGGTGAGGGAGTTGAGGCGGTTAGTGGGGTGATGGGAGTGGAGGCGTTTAAGTGTGGGTGATGGGAGTGAGGAAGGTAGTGTGGGTGATGGGAGTGAGGCGGTTAGTGTGGGTGATGGGAGTGAGGCGGTTAAGTATGGGTGATGGGAGGGAGACGGTTTAGTATGGGTGAATGGAGTGTGGCCCGAGGTGTCGGTGATGGGAGTGAGGCGGTTTAGTGTGGGTGATGGGAAGTGGGAGGTAGTGTGGGTGATTGGGAGTGAAGGCGGTTAGTGTGGGTGATGGGAGTGAGGCGGTTAGTATGGGTGATGGGAGTGAGGTGGTTTTAGTGCGGGTGTATTTGGAGTAAAGTGGTTAGTGTGGGTGATGGGAAGTGAGGCGGTTAGTGTGGGCGATGGAGTGAGGCGTTAGTAATGGGTGATGGGAAGTGAAGGCGCGGTTAGTGGGTGGGTGATGGAGTGAAGGGCGGTTAGTATGGGTGATGAGAGTGAGGCGGTTAGTTTGTAGGTGATGGAAGTGGAGGCTATTATGGGTTTGATGGGAAGGACGCGGTTAGTATGGGTGATGGGAGTGGGCGGTAGTATGGGTGATGGAATGTGCCGAGGTGTCCGGGTGAGGGAGTGAGGCGGTTAGTGGTGGGTGATGAGAGTGAGGCGTTTAGTGTGGGTGATGGGAGTTGAGGCGGGTTAGTGGCGGGTGATGGAGTGAGGTGGTTAGTGTGGGGTGATGAAGAGTGAGGTGGTTAGTGTGGGTGATTGGAAGTGAGGCGGCTAGTATGGGTGATTGGGAGTGAGGCGGTTAGTGTGGGTGAATGGAGTGAGGCGGTTAGTATGGGTGATGAAGAGTGAGGTGGTTAGTGTGGGGTGATGGAGTGAGGCGGCTAGTGTGGGTGATGGGAGTGAGGCGGTTAGTGTGGGGTGATGGAGTGGAGGCGGTTAAGTGTGGGTGATGGGAGTGAGGCGGTTTAGTATGGGGTTGATGGGAGGGAGGCGTTAGTATTGGGTGATGGGAGTGAGGTGGTTAGTATGGGTTTATGGGAGTGAGGCGGTTATTAATGGGTGATGGGAGTGACGCGGTTAGTATGGGTGATGGGGAATGTGGGCAGTTAGTGTGGGGTGATGGAGTGAGGAGGTTAGTGTGGGTGATGGGAGTGAGGGGCGGTTGTGTGGTGAATGGGAGTGAAGGCGGTTAGTATGGGTGAATGGGAGTGAGGTGGTTAGTGCGGGTGATGGGAGTAAAGTGGTTAGTGTGGGTGATGGGAGTGGGGCGGTTAGTGTGGGTGATGGGAGTTTAGGCGGTCAGTAAATGGGTGATGGGAGTGAAGGCGGTTAGTGTGGGTGGATGGGAGTGAGGCGGTTTAGTAATGGGTGATGGGAGTTGAGGCGGAAGTGTGGGTGATTGGAGTGAGGCGGTTTAGTATGGTGATGAGAGTGAGGCGGTTAGTGTAAGGTGATGGAGTGAGCGTTACGTATGGGTGATGGAGTGAGAAGGTTAAAGTATGGGGTGATGGGAGTGAGGCGGTTATTAATGGTGATGGGAGCGACGCGGTTTATAATGGTGATGGGAAGTGGGCGGTTGTATGCGGTGATGTGGAATGTGGCCGATGGTGTCGGTGAATGGAGTGAGGCGGTTTAGTGTGGGGTGATGGGAGTGAGGCGTTAGTGGTGGGTGATGGGAGTGAGGCGGTAGTGCGGGTGATGGGAGTGAGGTGGTTAGTGTTTGGGTGAATGGGAGTGAGGCGGTTAGTGCGGGTGATGAGAGTGAGGGTGGGTTAGTGTGGGTGATTGGAGTGAGGCGGCTTAGTATGGGTGTGAGTGAGCGCGTTAGTGTGGGTGATTGGACGAGGCGGCTAGTTGGGTGATGGGGAGTGAGGCGGTTTAGTGCGGGTGTGAGAGTGGGGTGGTTTAGTGTGGGTGATTGGGAGTGAGGCGGCTAGTATGGGTGATGGGAGTGAGGCGGTTAGTGTGGGTGATGGGAGTGAGGCGGTTAGTATGGGTGATGGGAGGTGAGGCGGTTAGTGTGGGTGATGGGAGTGAGGCGGTTAGTATGGGTGACTGTGAGTGAGGTTGGTTAGTGCGGGTTGGTGGGAAGTGAGGCGGTTTAGTGTGGGTGATGGGGAGTGAGGCGGTTAGTGTGGGTTGAATGGGAGTGAGGTGGTTAGTGTGGGTGATGGGAGTGAGGCGGTTAGTGTGGGTGAATGGAGTGAGGAGGTTAGTGTGGGTGATGGGAGGAGGCGGTTAGTGTGGGTGATGGGAAGTGAGGGCGGTTAGTATGGGTGATGGGAAGTGAGGTGGTTTAGTGCGGGTGGTGGGATGAGGCGGTTGTGTGGGTGATGAGTGAGGCGGTTAGTGTGGGTGTTGGAGTGAGGCCCCGGCTAAGTATGGGTGATGGGAGTGAGGGTTAGTGGCGGGTGATGAGTAGTGAGGTGGTTAGTGTGGGTGATTGAGTGAGGGCGGCTAGTGTGGGTGATGGGAGTGAAAGGCGGTTTAAGTGTGGGTTGGATGGGAGTGAGGCGGTTAGTGTGGGTGAAATGGGAGTGAGGCGTTAGTGGTGGGTGGATGAAAGAGTGAGGCGGTTAGATGGGTGATGGGAGTGAGGGCGGTTAAGTGTGGGGTGATGGGAGGAAGGCGGTTAGTGGTGGGGTGATGGGGTGAAGGAGGTTAGTGGTGGGTGACGGAAGTGAGGCGGCTTAGAGTGGGTGATGGGAGTGAAGGCGGTTAGTATGGGTGATGGGAGTGAGGTGGTTAGTGCGGGTGATGGGAGGTAAGTGGTTAGTGGTGGGTGATGGGAGTGAGGCGGTTAGTGGTGGGTATGGGAGTGAGGTGGTTAGTATGGGTTTATGGGAGTGAGGCGGTTATTAATGGGTGATGGGAGTGACGCGGTTAGTATGGGTGATGGGGAATGTGGGCAGAGGTGTGGGTGAATGGGGTGAGGCGGTTAGTGTGGGTGATGGAGTGAGGTTGGTTAGTGTGGGTGAGACGGGAGTGAGGCGGTTAGTGTTGGGTGATGGAGTGAGGCGGTTAGTATGGGTGATGGGAGTGAGGTGGTTAGTGCGGGTGATGGAGTAAAGTGGTTAGTGTGGGTGATGGGAGTGAGGCGGTTAGTGTGGGGTGATGGGAGTGAGGCGGTCAGTATTGGGTGATGGAGTGAGAAGGTTAGTATGGGTGATGGGAGTGAGGCGGTTATTATGGGTGATTGGGAGTGGCGCGGTTAAGTATGGGGTGATGGGAAATGTGGCCGAGGTGTCGGGTGATGGGAAGTGAGGCGGTTAGTGTGGGTGATGGGAAGGTGAGGTGGTTAGTGTGGGTGATGGAGTGAGGCGGTTAAGTATGGGTGATGGAGTGGGCGGTTAGTAATGGGTGATGGGAATGTGGCCGAGGTGTCGGTGATGGGAGTGAGGCGGTTAGTGTGGGTGATGGAGTGAGGCGGGTAGTGTGGGTGATGGGATTGAGGTGTTAGTATGGGTGTGGAGTTGAGCGGTTTAGTATGGGTTATGGGAGTGGAGGCGTTAGTGGTGGGTGATGGGAGTGAGGTGGTTAGTGTGGGTTATGGGAGTTGAAGTGGTTAGTGTGGGTGACTGGGAGTGGGCGGTTAGTGTGGGTGATGGGAGTGAGGCGGTCAGTATGGGTGATGGGAGTGGGGCGGTTAGTATGGGTGATGAGAATGAGTGGTTAGTTGGGGTGATGGGAGTGAAGGGCGGTTAGTAGGGTGGATGGGAATGGTGGCCGAGGTGTCCGGGTGAATGGGAGTGAGGCGGTTAGTGTGGGTGAATGGGAGTGAGGTGGTTGTGTGGGTGAATGGGAGTGAGGGCGGTTTAGTGGTGGGGTGATGGGAGTGGGCGTTAGTGTGGGTGATGGGAAGTGAGGAGGTTATGTGGGTGATGGGAGTGAGTGCGGGTTTTAGTGTGGGATGGGAGTGAGGCGGTTAGTGGTGGGTGATGGGAGTTGAGGAGGTTAGTTGTGGGTGAATGGGAGTGAGGCGGTTAGAGTGCGGGTGGAATGGGAGTGAAGGTGGTTAGTGTGGGTGATGAGTAGGCGTTTAGTATGGGCTGATGGGAGTGAGGCGGTTAGTGTGGGTGATGGGAGTGAGGCGTTAGTGTGGGGTGATGGGAAGTGAGGTGGTTAGTGTGGGTGAATGGGAGTGAGGCGTCAGTATGGGTGATGGGAGTGAGGCGGTTAGTCATGGGTTGGATGAGAATGAAGTGGTTAGTGTGGGTGTGGAGTGAAGGCGTTAGTATGGGTGATGGGAGTGAGGGCGGTTAGTGTGGGTGATGGGAAGTGAGGAAGTTAGTGTGGGTGATGGGAGTGAGACGGTTAGTGTGGGTTAATGGGAGTGAGGCGGTTAGTATGGGTGATGGGAGTTTTGAGCGGTTAGTATGGGGTGAATGGGAGTGAGGCGGTTAAGTGTGGGTGATGGGAGTGAGTGGTTAGTGTGGGTTATTGGGAGTGAGGTGGTTAGTGTGGTGGATGGGAGTGAGGTGGTTACGTGTGGGTTATGGGAGTGAAGTGGTTAGTGTGGGTGATGGGAAGTGAGGCGGTTAGTGTGGGGTGATGGGAGTGAGGCGGTTAGTGCGGGTGATGGGAGTGAAGCGGTTTGTGTGGGTGAATGGGAGTGAGGCCCGAGGTGTCCGGGGTGATGGGATGGGCGGTTAGTGTGGGTGGATGGGAGTGAGGCGGGTAGTGCTGGTGATGGGGAGTGAGGCGTTTGTGGGGTGATGGGAAGTGAGGTGGTTAGTGTGGTTATGGGAGTGAAGTGGTTAGTGTGGGTGATGGGAGTGGAGGGGTCCAGTATGGGTGATGGGAGTGAGGCGGTTAGTATGGTGATGAGAATGACAGGTGGTTAGTGTGGTGATGGGAGTGAAAGACGGTAGTGTGGGTGATGGGAGTGGGCGTTAGTGCGGGTGATGGGAGTGAAGTGGTTAGTGTGGGGTGATGGGAGTGAGGTGGTTAGTGTGGGTGATGGGAGTTGAGGTCGGTTAGTGTGGGTGATGGGAGTGAGGCGGTTTAGTGGCGGGTGGATGGGAGAGAAGTGGTTAGTGTGGGTGATGGGAGTTGAGGCGGTTTAGTGTGGGTGATGGGAGTGAGGAAGTTGTGTGGGTGATGGGAGTGAGGGCGGTTTAGTGTGGGTGGATGGGAGTGAGGAAGTTTAGTGTGAGTGAGGGAGTGAGGCGGTTAGTGTGGGTAATGGGAGTGAGGCGGTTAGTATGGGTGATGGGAGTGGAGGCGGTTAGTATGGGTGAATGGGAGTGAGGCGGTTAGTATGGTGATGGGAATGTGGCCGAGGATCGGTGATGGGAGTGAAGGCGGTTCGTGTGGGTGATGGAGTGAGGCGGTTTAGTGTGGGGTGATGGGAAGTGAGGAGGTTAGTGCTGGTGATGGGAGTGAGGCGTTTTAGTGTGGGTTGATGGGAGGTGAGGTGGTTAGTATGGGTGATGGGAGTGAGGCGGTTAGTATGGGTTTATGGGAGTGGAGGCGTAGTGTGGGTGATGGGAGTGAAGGCAGTTGTGTGGTTATGGGAGTGAAGTGGTTAGTGTGGGTGATGGGAGTGAGGCGGTTAGTGTGGGTGATGGGAGTGAGGCGGTTAGTGTGGGTGATGGGAAGTGAGGAGTTTAAAGTGTGGGTGGTGGGAGTGAGGCGGTTAGTGTGGGTGATGGGAGTGAGGCGGTTAGTATGGTGGATGGGAGGGAGACGGTTAGTTAATGGGTGATGGGGAGTGTGGCCGAGTGGTCGGGTGATGGGACGTGAGGCGGTTAGTGTGGGTGAAATTTGGAGTGAGGAGGTTAGTGTGGGTGATGGGAGTGGGCGTTATGTGGGTGATAATGGGAGTGAGCGGTTAGTATGGGGTGGGAGTGAGGTGGTTAGTGGCGGGTGATTGAGTATACAGTGTTAGTGTGGGTGATGGGAAGTGAGGCGGTTAGTGTGGGTGATGGGAGTGAGGCGGTTAGTAATGGGTGATGGGAAGTGAGGCGGTTAAGTGTGGGTGATGGCGTGAGGCGGTTAGTATGGGTGATGAGAGTGAGGCGGTTAGTGTAGGTGTGGAGTGAGGCGGTTATTATGGGTGATGGGACGACGGCGGTTAGTAGGGTGATGGGAGTGGCGCGGTTAGTATGGGATGGGAATGTGGCCGGAGGTGTCCGGTGATGGGAGTGAGGCGGTTAGTGTGGGTGATGAGAGTGAGGCGGTTAGTGTGGGTGATGGGTAGTGAGGCGGTTATGCGGGTGAATGGGAGTGAGGTGGGTTAGTGTGGGTGATGAGAGTGAGGTGGTTAGTGGTGGGTGATTGGAGTGAGGCGGCTAGTATGGGTGATGGGAGTGAGCGCGGTTAGTGTGGGTGATGGGATGAGGCGGTTAGTATGGGTGATGAGAGTGAGGTGGTTAGTGTGGGGTGATTGGAGTGAGGCGGCTAGTGTGGGTGATGGGAGTGAGGCGGTAGTTGTGGGGTGATGGGAGGGCGGTTTAGTGTGGTGATGGGAGTGAGGCGGTTAGTATGGGTGATGGAGGGAGGCGGTTAGTAATGGGTGATGGGAGTGTGGTCCGAGGTGTTCGGGTGATGGGAGTGAGGCCGAGGTGTCGGGTGATGGAGTGAGGTGGTTAGTGTGGGTGATGGGAGTGAAGCGGTTAGTGTGGGTGATGGGAGTGAGGAGGTTAGTGTGGGTGAATGGGAGTGAAGGCGGTTGTGTGGGCGTGGATGGAGTGAGGCGGTTAGTATGGGTGAATGGAGTGAGGTGGTTAGCTGCGGGTGATGGGAGTAAAGTGGTTAGTGTGGGTGATGGGAGTGAGGCGGTTTAGTGTGGGTGATGGAGTGAGGCGGTCAGTAATGGTGATGGAGTGAGGCGGTTAGTGTGGGTGATGGGAAGTGAGGCGGTTAGTATGGGTGATGGGAGTGAGGCGGTTAAGTGGTGGTGATGGGAGTGAGGCGGTTAGTATGGGTGAATGAAGTGAGGCGGTTTAGTGTAGGTGATGGAAGTGAAGGCGTTAGTATGGTGATGGAAGTGAGAAGGTTAGTATGGGTGATGGGAGTTGAGGCGGTTTATTATGGGTGATGGGAGCGACGCGGTTTAGTATGGTGGATGGGAAGTGGCGCGGTTAGTATGGGTGAGGGATCGTGGCCGAGGTGGTCGGGTGATGGGAGTGGGAGGCGGTTAGTGTGGGTGATGGGAGTGAGGCGGTGTAGTGTGGTGTGGGAGTGAAGGCGGTTAGTGCGGGTGATGGGAGTTGGAGGTGGTTAGTGTGTGGGTGATGGGAGTGAGGCGGTTAGTGCGGGTGATGAGAGTGAGGGTGGTTAGTGTGGGTGATTGGAGTGAGGGAGGCTAGTTAATGGGTGATGGGATGAGGCGGTTAGTGTGGGTGATTGGACTGAGGCGCTAGATCGGGTGATGGGAGTGAGGCGGTTAGTGCGGGGTTGATGAAGTGAGTGTGGTTAGTGTGGGTGATTGGAGTGAGGCGGCTAGTATGGGTGAATGGGAGGTGAGGCGGTTAGTGTGGGTGATGGGAGGTGGGCGGTTTAGTATGGGTGGATGGGAGGGAGGCGTTATATGGGTGATGGGAGTGTGGCCGAGGTGTCGGGTGATGGGAGTGAGGCCGAGTGTCGGGTGATGGGAGTGAGGTGGTTAGTGTGGGTGATGGGAGTGAGGCGGTTAGTTGGGTGATGGGAGTGAGGTGGTTTTAGTGGTGGGTGATGGGAGTGAGGCGGTTAGTGTGGGGTGATGGGAGTGAGGAGGTTTAGTGTGGGTGATGGGAGTGGAGGGGCGTTAGTGTGGGTGATGGGAGTGAGGCGGTTATGTAATGGGTGATGGGAGTGAGGTGGTTAGTTGCGGGTGGTGGGAGTGAGGCGGTTACGTGTGGGTTGATGGGAGTGAGGCGGTTAGTGTGGGTGATTGGGAGTGGAGGCGGCTAGTATGGGTGAGGGAGTGGAGGCGGTTAGTGCGGGTGATGAGAGTGAGGTGGTTAGTTGTGGGGATTGGAGTGAGGCGGCTAGTGTGGGTGAATGGGATGGAGGCGGTTAAGTGTGGGTGATGGGAGTGAGGCGGTTAGTGCGGGTGATGGGAGTGTTGCCGAGGTGTCGGGTGATGGGAGTGAGGCGGGTGTCGGGTGATGGGAGTGAGTTGGTTAGTGTGGTGATGGGAGTGAGGCCGGTTAGTGTGGGTTGATGGAGTGAGGAGGTTAGTGTGGGTGACGGAGTGAGGCGGTTTAGTGTGGGTGAATGGGAGTGAGGCGGTTAGTATGGTATGGGTGAGGTGGGTTAGTGCGGGTGCATGGGATTTAAAGTGGTAGTGTGGGTGATGGGAGTGAGGCGGTTAGTGTGGGTGATGGGAGTGTAGGCGGTTAGTGTTGGTGATGGGAGTGTGGCCGAGGTGTCGGGTGATGGGATGAGGCCGAGGTGTCGGGTGATGGGAGTGAGGATTGGTTTAGGTGGGTGATGGGAGTGAGGGCGGTTAGTGTTGGGTGATGGGAGTGAGGTGGTTAGTGTGGGTGACGGGAGTGAGGCGGTTAGTGTGGGTGATGGGAGTGAGGCGGTTAGTATGGTGGATGGGAGTGAGGTGGTTAGTGCGGGTGATTGGAGTAAAGGTGTATGTGGGTGATGGAGTGAGGCGGTTAGTGGTGGGTGATGGGAGTGGAGGCCGGGTCACGTTAAATGGGTGATGGGAGTGAGAAGGTTAGTATGGGTGATGGGAGTGAGGCGGTTATTTATGGTGATGGGAGTGGGCGCGGTTAGTATGGGTGATGGGAATGTGGCCGAGGTGTCGGGTGTGGGAAGTGAGGCGGTTAGTGTGGGTGATGGAGTGAGGTGGTTAGTGTGGGGTGATGGGAACGTGAGGCGTTTAGTATGGGTGATGGGAGTGGAGACGGTTAGTTTGGTGATTGGGAGTGAGGGCGGTTAGTGTGGGTGATGGGAGTGAGGCGGTTAGTGTGGGTGATGGGAGTGAGCGGTTAGTGGCGGATGATGGGAGTTGAAGTGGTTATGTGGGTGATGGGAGTGAGGCGGGGTTAGTGTGGGTGATTTGGGAGTGAGGAAGTTAGTGCGGATGATGGGGAGTTGAGGCGGTTAGTGTGGGTGAGATGGAGTGAGGAAGTTTAGTTGGGTGATGGGAGCTAGGCGGTTAATGTGGTGATGGAGTGAGGCGGTTAGTGTGGGTGATGGGAGTGAGGAAGTTAGTGGTGGGTGATGGGAGTGAGGCCGGTTAGTTGGGTGATGGAGTGAGGCGGTTAGTTATGGGTGATGGAATGTGGGCCGAGGTGTCGGGTGATGGAGTGAGGCGGTTAGTGTGGGGTGATGGGAGTGAGGCGGGTAGTGTGGGTGGATGGGGATTGAGGGGTTAGTATGGGTGATGGGAGTGAGGCGGTTAGATGGGTTATGGGAGTGAGGCGGTTAGTGTGGGTGATGGGAGTGAGGGTGGTTAGTGTGGTTATGGGAGTGAAGTGGTTAGTGTGGAGTGAGGGAGTGAGGCGGTTAGTGTGGGTGATGGGAGTGAGCGGCAGTATGGGTATGGGAGTGAGGCGTTAGTATGGGTTGATGAGAATGAAGTGGTTAGTGCGGGTGGATGGGAGTGAGGCGGTTGAGTAATGGGTGATGGGAATTGGCCGAGGTGTCGGGTGATGGGGTGAGCGGTTAGTGTGGGTGATGGGAGTGAGGTGGTTAGTGGGGTGATGGGAGTGAGGCGGTTGTGTGGTGATGGGAGTGGGCCGGTTAGTGTGGGTGATGTTGAGTGAGGAGGTTAGTGTGGGTGTTGGGATGAGGCGTTAGTGTGGGTATGGGATGAGGCGGTTAGTGTGGGTGATGGGAGTGAGGGAGGTTAGTGTGGGTGATGGGAGTTGAGGCGGTTAGTATGGGTGATGGAAGTGAAGGCGGTTAGTGGCGGTGATCGGGAGTGAGGTGGTTTAGTGTGGGTGAATGGGAGTGAAAGGCGTTTAGTTATGGGTGATGGAAGTGAGGCGGTTAGTGTGGGTGATGGGAGTGAGCGGTTAGTGTGGGGTGATGGGAGTGAGGTGTTAGTGTGGGTGAATGGAAGTGAGGCGGTAGTATGGGTGATGGAGTGAGGCGGTTAGTAATGGGTGATGAGAAGAGTGGTTGTGTGGGTGATGGGAGGAGGCGGTTAGTATGGGTGATGGGAGTGAGGAGGTTAGTGCGGGTGGATGGGAGTGGAGTGGTTAGTAATGGGGTGTGGGAGTGACGCGGTTAGTAGGGTGATGGGATGTGGCCGAGGTGTCCGGTGATGGGAAGTGAGGGCGTTTAGTGTGGGTGATGGGAGTGAGGCGGTTTAGTATGGGTGATGGGAGTGAGACGGTTAGTGTGGGTGAATGGGAGTGGGAAAAAGGGGCCGTTATATGGGTGATGGGGAGTTGAGAACGGTTTAAGTGTGGGTGATGGGAGTGAGTGGTTATGTGGGTGATGGGAGTGAGGCGGGTAGTGTGGGTGATGGGAGTTGAGGCGGTTAGTGCAGGTGATGGGAGAGAAGTGGTTAGTGTGGGTGATGGGAGTGCCGGGCGGTTAGTGTGGGTGATGGGAGTGAGGAAGTTAGTGTGGGTGAATGGAAGTGAGACGGTTAGTGTGGGTAAGGGATGAGGCGGTTAGTATGGGTGATGGGAGGTGAGGCGGTTTTAGTATGGGGTGAGGGAGTGACGGCGGTTTTATGGTGGGTTGAATGGGAAGTGACGGTGGTTAGTGTGGTTATGGGAAGTGAGGTGGTTAGTGGTGGGTGTATGGGAGTGAGGAGTGGTGTAGTGTGGGTGATGGGGAGTGAGGCGGGTTTTTAGTGTGGGGTGATGGAGAATGTGGCCGAGGTGTCGGGTGATGGGAGTGAGGCGGTTAGTGTGGGTGATGGGAATGTGGCCGAGGTGTCGGGTGATGGGAGTGAGGCGGTTAGTGTGGGTGATGGGAGTGAGGCGGTTAGTGCTGGTGATGGGAGTGAGGCGTTTAGTGTGGGTGATGGGAGTGAGGTGGTTAGTGTGGGTTATGGGAGTGAAGTGGTTAGTGTGGGTGATGGGAGTGAGGCGGTTAGTGTGGGTGATGGGAGTGAGGCGGTCAGTATGGGTGATGGGAGTGAGGCGGTTAGTATGGGTGATGAGAATGAAGTGGTTAGTGTGGGTGATGGGAGTGAGACGGTTAGTGTGGGTGATGGGAGTGAGGCGGTTAGTGCGGGTGATGGGAGTGAAGTGGTTAGTGTGGGTGATGGGAGTGAGGCGGTTAGTGTGGGTGATGGGAGTGAGGCGGTTAGTGTGGGTGATGGGAGCGACGCGGTTAGTGTGGGTGATGGGAGTGAGGCGGTTAGTGTGGGTGATGGGAGTGAGGCGGTTAGTGTGGGTGATGGGAGCGACGCGGTTAGTGTGGGTGATGGGAGTGAGGCGGTTAGTGCGGGTGATGGGAGTGAGGTGGTTAGTGTGGGTGATGGGAGTGAGGCGGTTAGTATGGGTGATGGGAGTGACGCGGTTAGTATGGGTGATGGGAATGTGGCCGAGGTGTCGGGTGATGGGAGTGAGGCGGTTAGTGTGGGTGATGGGAGTGAGGTGGTTAGTGTGGGTGATGGGAGTGAGGTGGTTAGTGTGGGTGATGGGAGTGAGACGGTTAGTGTGGGTGATGGAGTGAGGTGGTTAGTGTGGGTGATGGGAGCGACGCGGTTAGTGTGGGTGATGGGAGTGAGGCGGTTAGTGTGGGTGATGGGAGCGACGCGGTTAGTGTGGTGATGGGAGTGAGGCGGTTAGTGCAGGTGATGGGAGTGAGGTGGTTAGTGTGGGTGATGGAGTGAGGCGGTTAGTATGGGTGATGGGAGTGACGCGGTTAGTATGGGTGATGGGAATGTGGCCGAGGTGTCGGGTGATGGGAGTGAGGCGGTTAGTGTGGGTGATGGGAGTGAGGTGGTTAGTGTGGGTGATGGGAGTGAGTGGTTAGTGTGGGTGATGGAGTGAGACGGTTAGTGTGGGTGATGGGAGTGAGGCGGTTAGTGTGGGTGATGGGAGTGAGGCGGTTAGTGTGGGTGATGGGAGTGAGGCGGTTAGTGCGGGTGATGGGAGTGAAGCGGTTTGTGTGGGTGAATGGGAGTGAGGCGGTTAGTGTGGGTGATGGGAATGAGGCGGTTAGTATGGGTAATGGGAGTGAGGCGGTTAGTATGGGTGATGGGAGTGAGGCGGTTAGTGTGGGTGATGGGAGTGAGGCGGTTAGTGTGGGTGATGGGAGTGAGGCGGTTGTATGGGTGATGGGAGTGGGCGGTTAGTAAGTGGGTTGATGTGGAAGTGAGGCGGTTAGTATGGGTGATGGGAGTGAGGCGGTTAGTGTGGGTGATGGGAGTGAGGCGGTTAGTGTGGGTGATGGGAGTGAGGCGGTTAGTATGGGTGATGGGAGTGAGGCGGTTAGTATGGGTAATGGGGAGTGAGGCGGTTAGTATGGGTGATGGGAGTGAGGCGGTTAGTATGGGTGATGGGAGTGAGGCGGTTAGTATGGGTGATGGGAGTGAGGCGGTTAGTATGGGTGATGGGAGTGAGGCGGTTAGTATGGGTGATGGGAGTGAGGGGTTTATAGTAGGTTGTGGTGATGGGAGTGAGGCGGTTAGTATGGGTGATGGGAGTGAGGCGGTTAGTATGGGTGATGGGAGTGAGGCGGTTAGTATGGGTGATGGGAGTGAGGCGGTTAGTATGGGTGATGGGAGTGAGGCGGTTAGTATGGGTGATGGGAGTGAGGCGGTTAGTGTGGGTGATGGGAGTGAGGCGGTTAGTGTGGGTGATGGGAGTGAGGCGGTTAGTTGGTGATGGAGTGAGGCGGTTAGTGTGGGTGATGGGAGTGAGGCGGTTAGTATGGGTGATGGGAGTGAGGCGGTTAGTGTGGGTGATGGGAGTGAGGCGGTTAGTATGGGTGATGGGAGTGAGGCGGTTAGTGTGGGTAATGGGAGTGAGGCGGTTAGTATGGGTGATGGGAGTGAGGCGGTTAGTGTGGGTGATGGGAGTGAGGCGGTTAGTGTGGGTGATGGGAGTGAGGCGGTTAGTGTGGGTGATGGGAGTGAGGCGGTTAGTGTGGGTGATGGAGTGAGGCGGTTAGTATGGGTGATGGGAGTGAGGCGGTTAGTGTGGGTGATGGGAGTGTGGCTGAGGTGTCGGGTGATGGGAGTGAGGTGGTTAGTGTGGGTGATGGGAGTGAGGCGGTTAGTGTGGGTGATGGGAGTGAGGCGGTTAGTGTGGGTGATGGGAGTGAGGCGGTTAGTGTGGGTGATGGGAGTGAGGCGGTTAGTATGGGTGATGGGAGTGAGGCCGAGGTGTCGGGTGATGGGAGTGAGGGGTTAGTGTGGGTGATGGGAGTGAGGCGGTTAGTGTGGGTGATGGGAGTGAGGCGGTTAGTGTGGGTGATGGGAGTGAGGCGGTTAGTGTGGGTGATGGGAGTGAGGCGGTTATTATGGGTGATGGGAGCGACGCGGTTAGTATGGGTGATGGGAGTGACGCGGTTAGTATGGGTGATGGGAATGTGGCAGAGGTGTCGGGTGATGGGAGTGAGGTGGTTAGTGTGGGTGATGGGAGTGAGGCGGTTAGTGTGGCTGATGGGAGTGAGGCGGTTAGTGTGGGTGATGGGAGTGAGGCGGTTAGTGTGGGTGATGAGAGTGAGGCGGTTAGTATGGGTGATGGGAGTGAGGCGGTTAGTGTGGGTGATGGGAGTGTGGCTGAGGTGTCGGGTGATGGGACTGCGGCCGAGGTTTCGGGTGATGGGAGTGAGGCCGAGGTGTCGGGTGATGGGAGTGAGGCGGTTAGTGTGGGTGATGGGTGTGAGGAGGTTGTGCTGGTGATGGAGTGAGGCGGTTAGTGTGGGTGATGGGAGTGAGGTGGTTAGTATGGGTTATGGGAGTGAGGCGGTTATTATGGGTGATGGGAGTGACGCGGTTAGTATGGGTGATGGGAATGTGGCAGAGGTGTCGGGTGATGGGAGTGAGGTGGTTAGTGTGGGTGATGGGAGTGAGGAGGTTGTGTTGGTGATGGGAGTGAGGCGGTTAGTGTGGGTGATGGGAGTGAGGCGGTTAGTGTGGGTGATGGGAGTGAGGCGGTTAGCGTGGGTGATGGGTGTGAGGAGGTTTGTGCTGGTGATGGGAGTGAGGCGGTTAGTGTGGGTGATGGGAGTGAGGTGGTTAGTATGGGTTATGGGAGTGAGGTGGTTAGTATGGGTTATGGGAGTGAGGCGGTTAGTGTGGGTGATGGGAGTGAGGTGGTTAGTATGGGTTATGGGAGTGAGGTGGTTAGTATGGGTTATGGGAGTGAGGCGGTTAGTGTGGGTGATGGGAGTGAGGTGGTTAGTATGGGTGATGGGAGTGAGGCGGTTAGTATGGGTTATGGGAGTGAGGCGGTTAGTGTGGGTGATGGGATTGAGGTGGTTAGTGTGGGTGATGGGAGTGTGGCCGAGGTGTCGGGTGATGGGAGTGACTCGGTTAGTATGGGTGATGGGAGTGTTGCTGAGGTGTCGGGTGATGGGACTGTGGCCGAGGTGTCGGGTGATGGGAGTGACTCGGTTAGTATGGGTGATGGGAGTGTGGCCGAGGTGTCGGGTGATGGGACTGTGGCCGAGGTGTCGGGTGATGGGAGTGACTCGGTTAGTGTGGGTGATGGGAGTGTGGCCGAGGTGTCGGGTGATGGGAGTGAGGTGGTGTTGTTGCAGGAGCTCGGCGAGTTAGGGTGGGGCCGATGGAGCGACTTGTTTGTGAGAAGGAGGAGCTTGTATTAGATGAGGTATTGAACTTTGACTCCACTACCAAATATGCTGATACTTTGCCAAATTGATAGTCGTGCCCTGACCATAAGCCATCTTCAGTCCACAGAGTCTAAATTGGGGTGGGGAACCTTTTTCACATCAAGGGCCAAATCAATTTTCATGAAGTGCCCCAAGAGCCTTACAATTTAGCGACATACATTCTACAGTTCATGTAGGTGACTGAGGTAGGACTGACCGCATGGATGATCATCAATTCTATGCATGTCAGACACCTAATGCGTTGCTACTCGAGGGTGGGTTTCAAAGTTTGGGTCAGTCAGCCTTGAGCGGAGGCATTCATTTTATCCAAAAGCATGTTTAGTTTAGCATGTTTAGAGGTGTAATGGTGCTTGAGATTTGTCTTCTTCATCACTGCCCGCCCCTCATCACATACTAGGCACACTGGCTTGCCTTTCACTTCAACAAAGAAGAAGTCATTTGTCCATTTTTCCCGAAATATGCGGAATTCAAAATCCACCTTCCTTTTCTTAATGGTCGCCATGATGCCGCCAACAGTTATAGTACGATACGTCACGTAAAATGACATGACCCTAATATATATACTATATTTGATATGAAAAAACCTTCGGGGCCTGGTCAAATGGTCTCACACAGCCCTGAGGCCGGACATTCCCCACACCTGGTCTAAACCCCTTGTCAGTCCACAGAGTCTAAACCCTAACCCTATTCAGTCCACAGAGTCCCCGTCGGTGCTGGAGCTGCCCTCCTCTGTGTCTCCCGCCTGTTTCCAGCAGATCCTGTCATTCTGTTACACCGGCCGCCTGATGGTGGCGCCGCAGGAGCAGCTGGTTCTCATGTACACGGCGGGATACCTGCAGATCCAGAACATTGTGGAGCGAGGCATGGAGCTGCTGATGAAGACGGCCTCTTCGTCCTCGTCTCCGCTGTGCTGCGACTCACAGGTGCCACACGCGGCCAGGGTCTGAGGGTTTGAAGCTCGAAACTGTTGATTTTACAGGACATGTCCACATTAAATAAATGTATAGCAGGTTTTGGAGTATCGTGAAACTGTGTTAATTTCATCGACTAAAATATCTTTTCATCATTTTAGTCAAAGTAATGTTGTTTTTTTACTAGTATTACATTAAAACAGTAGTAAGTAACTTGTGCCCCTAGAGGCCATAAGCGCCACTGCAGGTGTCGTACCATGTTGTGTTTTTTACTCATTAATTGTCCGTGAGAGTAAATACTACACTGACAGAAAAGACAAAGAGACAGAGGGATATTGTACATCCAATTACATCACAATAAAGTTGTTGTTCTTCTAATACAATAAACCTGGAAAGGCTTTTAGAAACAGACAGAGCTGAAACTATCAGATCTGCTGCTGCTGTTTTGTGAAGGAGGATTCAAATGCTGCAATTATAAAACTGTTTGTGTTTTAAAGTAAAATGCTTTTTTAGCCCTAATATTACCAACATTACCTTCTAATTTAAAATTTACTACATTTTTATGGAACAATATAGGCCTGTAACAGATGCCAAGTTGGTATAAATACTGTAATATGCAATTGGTCCACCATATATCTGTATTATTACACAGGATATAATATATAATATATATTTGTTTATTATATAATATATACTATATTATATTATATTATATGATAAAAACAAAAGACTGTATCGGATCAGTATTGTCAGTTTGTCTAGCAGTGTTTAAAAATCGAATGGGCACATTGCTATCAAACATTGCAGCAACATTTTGATAAATGAAATACAATAGAAATGAAGTATGCTAGAGTGTACAGGAAAATGTATGTGAGTGTGAATTAATTCCAAAATATTAACCATAAAGTAAGCAAAAACATGTATTCAGGTGATTTAGGAGATTTGAGCTTAATTTGTCAGTTGGGGGACTGTCCCACCCACGACAGCATCATGAATAAATGCCTGAATAAATACTGAAGAGCCCAGAGCTGACCCTTGTGGGACCCCTTATGTGCTCTTTGAACTGTTATTCGTCGCCTGAAAGCGGCCCGTTGTATTTTTTTCAGACCTCGGCCGAGGAGCTTGGAGGTTTCGAGCCTCCGGGACCGCAGAACAGCGCCCCCCACAGGCAGAGTCCAGACCAGCCCTGTCTCAGCCCCGAGGAGCTGCTGCTGTCTGTGGCTCGCATCAAACAGGAGCGAGCATCCACCCCGCCCCATGAGGAGGAGCCGGAGACCAGGTACGACAGGAGAACTTAGGCCAACGCTGAGGGTGAACAGGGAAAAGAATCATATACATTTCATACTTCTGCTGTAGATTATCTGTCATTTTCTGTTTTCATATAAAAACAAGGCGTTTTATGCATGAAATTGTAGATTGTATATATTTTAAGTGACAAAATCGAAATAATGAATAGAGCCAGGTTTAAATGTATGGTTTTATTTTGTTGATATATCAGTAGTATACACAAATATTTATTGTCTCGAACCAGAAAACAAAACAAAAATGTTCATGTATTCCATAAAATACTATTTATTCTAAATGCTTATCATTTATTTGAGCAGAAACAACCACGTCACTTCTTTTGACGCTGTTCCCGAATCAGCAGCATCAAAACTTGTATCTTAAGATTTAATTTATTTTTCGTTACCTGCTTTCGATACTTTTATTTTTTCGGTGCCTAAACCTTTATCCAAAACCATACTGGTATCGTTATAAAGAGTTCTTCAGAGGGATTTTGGATCTTGTTTTGTTTTTGAAAAAGCTATTTATAAGTGAAGAAAACTGTAAAAATTCAAATTTCGCCTTGTTTTTTAGTGGTTCAAAGCTCAATAAATCAAGCTAGGAATTAGATATGGAAAAATACCTGAGAAGAAACCTTAAAGTGTGGAGTCTTATGGAGCGACTAAAGTGGAGATGTTGTTAAAGAGTTGTTAAAGTTTAGTCTCTTTGTCTGCACATGCGCCCTGTCTATATTTCCCTGTCTTTAGCCGCTGCTGTCTCCCACAAAGGAAATGACCATATTTGGATTACAGCGTCATCTCGGTCACAGCCTTTTGTGCTACACGTGGATACCAAACATGTCAGTATTTGTGAATGAATAAGCGTGGGAAAGACCAGGAAGCAACACAGCCATGTTGGAGTCAAAGTACAGACAAAACGTCAGAGAATAAACATCATAAAGAGATAGTTTTTTTTTTTTTTTTTACTCTGACATTAAAACTAAGATGTTAAGGAGAAAACTATAACACAGTGCATGAAAAGTCGATGTTTCCAACTGCAGCGTCTCCTTAAAAGCTTTAAGTGTCTTATTGGGGTAGAAAGGTGTGATCTCTCTCTCTCCTCAGGGCGGAGCTGAGGGCCGGGGCTCTGTGTTACCTGAGCGCGGGCATGGCTCAGATGCAGTCCTTCCTGGTGCCAGCAGGGGGGCGCTGCAGTCCCAGCTCCAGTCCTCAGGCCGAAGAAGAACTGGACGAAGAGTTTTACACAAACTCCGTCAACGCCAGCCTCTACCAGCACCTCTACCCCTACTGTACGTCCCTGAAAGAGAAAGAAGGCTTTATTGGTTTTACGCCTCCCAGACACTAAAGCCGTACAAGAACCATCTTTCACTCACTCGTACATGGTGGGAGTAAACGAGGTGGTTCAGTTCATTTATTAAGCAACAGCACACAATGAAATACGGTGACTTGTACTTAAGCCTCTTCAATAGCAACAGTTGACGATACAGAACGATTCCACACTGCCTCAGCTACTCGATTTTGCCGGCCCAAAACTGTTGCATGTACCACCTTCGAAACAGCGCACTCCCAACACAACCCTTACCTGCCCCCGCACCATGTCAGCACAAACACATCCAGAGATTGCAAAAAGCCCTTTTTTTTAAGCAGCAGAAGCATCAATAGTCATTATGACTGGAGTTTACAAAAGATAGTGAACTGATAAAGGTGTGTAGCCAGTCCAGCCAGAACACACGCTTTTCCTCTTCTTTACAAAGACGTGTATCTGGGATCTAGGCTGATTTCTTCGAATTCCCGAGGGGCGTGATTGGTAAGAGTATTAACCAATCAGAGAAAAGCCGGATATGACGCAGGCGACAGGTGGCGTATTTTGTAAACAAGGAAGTTAGTGGTTTTATGAAGAGGGGAGACAAATATGAACAATCTGTCGTTCAGCAGAGCAGGGTTCACAACTGAGAATAATCAATCCTGGAGAATGGGCTATATACACGCGAGCGTCACGTGATTTCAGTGTGGATCATCTGGAGGCGTTGCTCTTCCTCCCGTTATGAGTTCGTAGCAGCATCTTGTCCAAATAAATACATTGTCCAGATTCACGACAGAGGGACAGTCACAGCATCTTCCTGCTCATCACAGTGTTTTTATTTTGAAGCTAAAGTCTTTAGTATAAATACTTTTTAGTTGTTTCATTTTTGTGGTGTTGTTTTTTTGATACTTGCCGACTCCTCCTCTTCAATGAACACAGATATTTCCTGCGTCAAGTAATTACATCCAACGTAATGTTTTATCTCTCTGCCTGTGATGTTTTCTTGAACTACTCGTTGATTTGTTCGAGACATCGCTAATCCTTATTGGAAAAACAGCGAGAGAGGAAGGACAGCGACCTCTGGAGATCGCACTCATGTCACTCGCGTGCAGAGAGCCTTTAGCTGAGGGCAGCTTTAGAGTGATGTTTTTTTTGCAACACTTCAAATCATCATTTAAGTTCATAAATCAACCCCACATTTCGAGATTTTATGGTCCTGCATACAGCTGCCCTTCAGAATCAGAAGCAGAATTGTTTTATTGCCATTGTCAACAGGTTCACAACTAGGATTTTTTTCAGTTCAATCGTGCAACATGAAACATAAAAACATATAACACATAACTTAGATAAATAATAACTATAAAAACATAAAAACATAAAACTATAAAGCTATGCATGCATCCGAAGAGTAAATTTAAACTATGATTAAGACAACAACAATTTGACACAAAACAACAGCGTGAGTGTATTTACAGATACATTAAGTGTTAGCAGCAGATATGAGTAGACCAGGGGTCTCCCACTTATTTTACCTGGTGAGCTACTTTAACAATGCAAAACCATCAGAGAGCTACTTATGCTTCGAAGACACTTTTGTAACAATGTGACTTTGGAGAAGTTCACCCTGTAGCTTGTAGCCAAAAGGATTCAACAAAATTGGAGAAAATTACTTGAATTGTGTCCTTATATACGTAATTTGCCTAAATGTTTACAGATTATGTTCAAAATGTTAAGAACAAAAAGAAAATGTATCTAAAATGTGACTCATCAAGTGCGTGTAGAAATCTTGATAGCCTTTGGCGAGCTACCAAGAAAGGGCTGGAGAGCTACTGGTAGCTCCTGAGCTACTGGTTGGAGATCCCTGCCGTAGAGCAACTTCACACATCTGCGCCAACAAACCCTCGTATCACCACCCACAACTCACCTACATCCATTAAACGCAATAGTTTTCACGTTCAGACGAGTTAATGTTACAGTAACATGACACACTGCCCCCTTCTGACCATGTCCATTGCTGCGTGTCTGTGTCCAGTGCCGGAGAAGCTGGACATGCTGCCGCTGCCGCTGGCTAACGAGCGGCGTGCATGTGTTCTGATTGGCCGAGACAACATGGCTCTGCCGGCGAGTCTGGTGAGTCAGATCGGGTACCGGTGCCACCCTGCGCTGTACGCGGAGGGAGACCCCGGGGAGAAGCTGGAGCTGGTGGCCGGGTCCGGAGTCTTCATGACCAGAGGGCAGCTCATGAACTGCCACCTGTGCGCTGGCGTCAAACACAAGGTGCTGCTGAGGAGGCTGCTTGCCACTTTCTTCGACCGGTGAGCGCCAGACCGAGATATTCCTCTGGAGTCTTAGTCCATATACTTAAACCTTTGAACTGTCTCCATAGAAACACTTTGGCCAACAGCTGTGGCACCGGGATCCGCTCCTCCACCAATGACCCTACCAGAAAACCTCTGGACAACCGGGTCCTCAACACCGTCAAACGTAAGAAATAAACCAGGACTAAGACGGGACTAAACCAGGACTAAATCAGAACTAAACCGAACTAAACCAAGACTAAACCGGGATTAAACCATGAATTAACTAGGACTACAGTACGTTCCAAATGATTATGCAAATGATTATTAGTTTATTATTATGCCGATTTTCTAAATTGTCAACTCAAATGACAGTCCGCATCATTTTCGAGTCTTTAACTGTTAGAGGATCATTTGAATGTGATTGAAAAAACTCCCAATGATAACAGTATTTTACTTAAAATGTACTGTTCAGAATTATTATGAACAACAGCGTTTGTCTGAATCAGCCACAAATCTCTTAACAGTACGATGATTACACTTAATCTTTCTTGAAATATCAAAGGTTTTCATACCTAGTCGAAGGCATTCAACTAATTCACGCTTTTCATCAGCAGAGAGATCCTTTTTCTTTCCCTTATTGCTTGAAAATGGTGGTCTGCTTAATCATGTGGAACATGCTTCTTCAGTAGTTTTTGCATGGGCTCAGGTGTTTGAGATTGATATCAGTGATCCAAAGAGCCCTGAGACACAATACCATCCATGAATTTAATTGAAAACCTTTTTGTTTGTTTGTTTGTTTGTTTGTTTTTTTACCTTTATGACACTGAAATACAATTTGCATAATAATTTGGAACATTTAGGCCCTGTGTATGTGTTTGGGATGGTGAATGTGATAATTATAAGACGCATGAACCCGCTGCCTCTCCGTCCACAGTGTACTGTCAGAACTTCACTCTAACCCTCTGCCTCTCCGTCCACAGTGTACTGTCAGAACTTCACTCTAACCCTCTGCCTCTCCGTCCACAGTGTACTGTCAGAACTTCACTCTAACCCTCTGCCTCTCCGTCCACAGTGTACTGTCAGAACTTCGCTCCCAACTTCAAGGAGAGCGAGATGAATGTGATCGCGGCCGACATGTGCACCAACGCCCGGCGCGTCCGCAAGCGCTGGCTACCCAAGATCCAGTCGCTGCTCCCGACAGCAGCCCCACCGCGCCTTAAGGCGCGCAGGGGCGGGGCCAATGCGGGGGGCGGGGCCAACGCTGGCGCGAGCCACTCAACATCCTCCCCCTTCGACGTGGACCTGCGCTCGTACCTGCCGCTGCCCGAGCCACTCAAGGAGGCGCCGTTCGTGACGTCGCGAGGGGGCGGGGCCAGTGAGGGGGCGGGGAATAGCAGGGAAGGGGCGGGGCTAGCGGGAGTGGTTGCAACGGCAGCGACGGCTGACAGTGGACATTCTTCAGAACAGCATGAGTCCTCATCCGACGCGTCATCGACCTCCTCACATCCTTCACCTCAACTGCCGGAACAGGACTAAATATACAACTTTATTTATTAAACCGCCGGAACAGGACTAAATATACAACTTTATTTATTAAACCGCCGGAACAGGACTAAATATACAACTTTATTTATTAAAACACCGGAACAGGACTAAATATACAACTTTATTTATTAAACCGCCAGAACAGGACTAAATACATAAATTTATTTATTAAACCGCCAGAACAGGACTAAATACATAAATTTATTTATTAAACCGCCAGAACAGGACTAAATATACAACTTTATTTATTAAACCGTCAGAACAGGACTAAATATACAACTTTATTTATTAAACCCGAACAGACTAAATACAACTTATTTATTAAAACACCGGGAACAGGACTAAATATCAACTTTATTTATTAAACCGCCAGAACAGGACTAAATATACAACTTTATTTATTAAACCGCCGAACAGGACTAAATATACAACTTTATTTATTAAACCGCCGAACAGGACTAAATATACAACTTTATTTATTAAACCGCCAGAACAGGACTAAATATACAACTTTATTTATTAAACCGCAGAACAGGACTAAATATACAACTTTATTTATTAAACCCGGAACAGGACTAAATATACAACTTTATTTATTAAACCGCCAGAACAGGACTAAATACATAACTTTATTTATTAAACCGCCAGAACAGGACTAAATATACAACTTTATTTATTAAACCATCAGAACAGGACTAAATATACAACTTTATTTATTAAACCGCCGAACAGGACTAAATATACAACTTTATTTATTAAACCATCAGAACAGGACTAAATATACAACTTTATTTATTAAACCATCAGAACACGACTAAATATACAACTTTATTTATAACCGAACAGGACTAAATATACAACTTTATTTATTAAACCGTCAGAACAGGACTAAATATACAACTTTATTTATTAAAACACCGGAACAGGACTAAATATCCAACTTTATTTATTAAACCGCCAGAACAGGACTAAATACATTACTTTATTTATTAAACCGCCAGAACAGGACTAAATATACAACTTTATTTATTAAACCATCAGAACAGGACTAAATATACAACTTTATTTATTAAACCGCCGGAACAGGACTAAATATACAACTTTATTTATTAAACCATCAGAACAGGACTAAATATACAACTTTATTTATTAAACCATCAGAACAGGACTAAATACATAACTTTATTTATTAAACCGCCAGAACAGGACTAAATATACAACTTTATTTATTAAACCGCCAGAACAGGACTAAATATACAACTTTATTTATTAAACCGCCAGAACAGGACTAAATATACAACTTTATTTATTAAACCGCCGGAACAGAACTAAATATACAACTTTATTTATTAAACCCCAGAACAGGACTAAATATACAACTTTATTTATTAAACCGCCGGAACAGGACTAAATACATAACTTTATTTATTAAACCGCCAGAACAGGACTAAATACATAACTTTATTTATTAAACTGCCAGAACAGGACTAAATATACAACTTTATTTATTAAACCGCCGGAACAGGACTAAATACATAACTTTATTTATTAAACCGTCAGAACAGGACTAAATACATAACTTTATTTATTAAACCGTCCGGAACAGGACTAAATACATAACTTTATTTATTAAACCGCCAGAACAGGACTAAATATACAACTTTATTTATTAAACCGTCAGAACAGGACTAAATATACAACTTTATTTATTAAACCGCCAGAACAGGACTAAATATACAACTTTATTTATTAAACCGCCAGAACAGGACTAAATAAAACTTTATTTATTAAACCGCCAGAACAGGACTAATACAACTTTATTTATTAAACCGCCAGAACAGGACTAAATATACAACTTTATTTATTAAACCGCCGGAACAGGACTAAATATACAACTTTATTTATTAAACCGCCAGAACAGGACTAAATACATAACTTTATTTATTAAACCGTCAGAACAGGACTAAATACATAACTTTATTTATTAAACCGCCAGAACAGGACTAAATATACAACTTTATTTATTAAACCGTCGGAACAGGACTACATATACAACTTTATTTATTAAACCGCCAGAACAGGACTAAATATACAACTTTATTTATTAAACCGCCAGAACAGGACTAAATATACAACTTTATTTATTAAACCGCCAGAACAGAACTAAATATACAACTTTATTTATTAAACCGCGGAACAGGACTACATATACAACTTTATTTATTAAACCGCCAGAACAGGACTAAATATACAACTTTATTTATTAAACCGCCAGAACAGGACTAAATATACAACTTTATTTATTAAACCGCCAGAACAGGACTAAATATACAACTTTATTTATTAAACCGCCAGAACAGGACTAAATATACAACTTTATTTATTAAACCGCCAGAACAGGACTAAATATACAACTTTATTTATTAAACCGCCAGAACAGGACTAAATATACAACTTTATTTATTAAACCGCCAGAACAGGACTAAATACAACTTTATTTATTAAACCGCAAACAGACTAAATACATAACTTTATTTATTAAACCGCCAGAACAGGACTAAATATACAACTTTATTTATTAAACCGCCAGAACAGGACTAAATATACAACTTTATTTATTAAACCGCCGAACAGGACTAAATATACAACTTTATTTATTAAACCGCCGAACAGGACTAAATATACAACTTTATTTATTAAACCGCCAGAACAGGACTAAATATACAACTTTATTTATTAAACCGGAACAGGACTAAATATACAACTTTATTTATTAAACCGCCGGAACAGGACTAAATATACAACTTTATTTATTAAACCGCCAGAACAGGACTAAATATACAACTTTATTTATTAAACCGCCAGAACAGGACTAAATATACAACTTTATTTATTAAACCGCCAGAACAGGACTAAATATACAACTTTATTTATTAAACCGCCAGAACAGGACTAAATATACAACTTTATTTATTAAAACACCGGAACAGGACTAAATATACAACTTATTTATTAAACCGCCGGAACAGGACTAAATATACAACTTATTTATTAAACCGCCAGAACAGGACTAAATATACAACTTTATTTATTAAACCGCCAGAACAGGATTAAATATACAACTTTAATTTATCAACACCGGAACTAAATATTTATGTGTTAATGAATTAACTTAAGGTGAGATGCTGCAGGTGAAACAGGGAAAACATACATTTAGAGACATCAATTCGAAACTTTAGCTGTAGAAGATTTCATAAATGAGAGACAACATTTTTTTTACGTTTTCAGTCATTTAATGTTTTCATATATATATATACATATATATATATATATATATATATATATATATATATATATATATATATATACATACATACATACATTTAATCCATAACACCCAAACAAAAAATGTATTCCAAAGATTTGCGCAGTAATATTGGATCTTGTTTAATTTTTGATTAAACTGGTTATCAGTGACAAAATCTGTAAAAAAATATTTTTTTGCAGTTTAACGGTCAATATATCAGGCTGGAATTAGGATTAAGCTTTATATTACTAGGACTAGATGCAAATTGGTCATTTTATACTCACTACTGCCACCTCAGGTCTTACGCATAACTGCAGTCTCTACATTAAGCTTGTGCATGACGGCAGTTCAGACCCGAATTAACACCCTTTTGAGTGACAGTGCAGAATTTTAGAGGCAGTTGTGGTGAACAGGTCTGGGCTCATTCTACACATTAGGACATGGCTGGAACATGTAGGGGAGGAAAATACTTAGTTTTAACATTTTTTAACTCAGTATAGTCCCTTTAAGGTGTTTCCATTAAGTATTAATAAGGTATTAATAAGCATAGTAGTAATAGTAATCCTAACCTTAAACAGATTATTAATGCTTATTAATACTTAACGAGCACACCTTAATGTAAAGCGATAATGTAAAAATCCCTCTGTGAAAAAAGCTTCTAAATGTGTGGAGTGGAGCCTGTAAAGTGTGGAGTCTGGAAGTGAAATGAAAATGGCCCCAAAGTTTAGTCCCTTTGTCTGCACATGCGCCCTGTGTATATTTCTCCCGTCTTTAGCCGCTGCTGTCTCCCACAAAGGAAATGACCATATTTGGATTACAGCGTCATCTGGGTCACAGCCTTTCGTGCTACACGTGGATACCAAACAAGTCAGTATTTGTGAATGAATAAGCGTGGAAAAGACCGGGGGCGACACAGCCATGTTGGAGTTACTTCCTGGATAAATCTCCGCCTCAAAGCGACAAAACATCAGAGAATAAACTTCGTAAAGAGTGAGTTTGGTCTGTTCTTTACTCTGACAGAGTTAAAACTAAGATGTTAAGGAGAAAACTAGCTAAAAAAACAGTGTTTTTTTGTTTCATTATTCACCTGCAGTGTCTTGCCTTAAGTTACATAAACAGTATCAGGTATAAACCATACCCAGACCAGACGACAACTGTTTAAAATGGGACCTGTGTCTGTCGCTCAAACACAAAAGGAACAAGACTTTACATTATTACCAAACAGGAAGTAACTGACTTTACCCAACTATAAAACAGGAAATGTCACAAGGGCGTTAACATTTTTATTACGCAGCCTGTTCCTTCTCTAAACGCCTTCTCTACAGAGAAGCACAGTCTGCCTCTGCTTCCACTGAATGTCCTTTTAAAACGGATATTATGTCTTTGACAGAAGATCTTCTGGCAGAAGATCAATCTGGTGCAGCCACCATTTTGAATGTTTTGACGATTGGAAGACTCTGACGTATATCAAATACAATGAGAGTCCTTTTGGAGAACCGTGGATGACCGGACGTCCGATTGTAGGGCGGCATCGCAGTGGATTTTTCCTGTTCATCTTGATTTGATTCTAAATCAGAGCAATAGAGCAGTGGATCCCAAACTTTTTCTTTCCATGAAGCCCTTTTGTGCACGTTGGAGTCAGGCCAAGTTCTCACAAAAGCATCAAAACATAAAAATAATGTCCATTCAGCATCTAAGTACAATCAATAAACAGAAATGGGAAAATGTTCTTGAAATAAGTAAGATTTGAGTTACTAGTTTCAAGAAATCTGTCCATGGGGCAAAATAAAAAATAAAAAAGATTTCTCTCACACCCAAAATGTGATAAAACATCTTAATTTACTTGAAATAATTGTTGGTAGGTTTACACATAAGGACGGCAGGTCACAAATGCCACAAATCCACCTGAGGATCACGAATGTGGATGGAATTGGATGATTCTGGGCAGAGGCTTCATGTGTCGTCACAAACTGCTGTTTCCACGATTCATGGCACGGATTATTACACGCGGCCACAAATATTGTCCCGCGACAGGAATCTGTTGAGAATGTCAAGAATCAGACAAATGCGGTTCCTATAAAAAAGAAATAGAAGCGATCCCGTTCTCGTTTAGTCCTCGTTGCAAAGTGGCTCTTCCTGGACCTTTGTGGAGGCTGCTTTGTCCTCCAGCTCCAGGTTTGTAGTGTTTTATGTCAATCTTAAGGGCCTATCTCACCAGAGAGAGTTGCGGAGATGTTGCGGAGTCTGACACGATGGGCAGTCTCCATAACGTCTCTGCAACTCAGACTGATTGTGCACATACAAAGGGCCTATCTCACCGGCCTCTTAGTTGGAGACTAGACTTGTCGCTGGTCACGGAGATGTCTCTGAGCCATCCCCTGGAGCTAAGTCTCCAGGTAGTCTCGGTGAAGACAAACAGGTTCGATTTCAGCGGCGTCTCCGCATGGTCTCAGAGAGAAGTCTCCATGTGGTCTCTGCGTTTTCACCGAGACTACCTGGCCTTATTTCCAGGGGACGTCTGACCAGCAGCAACTCGAGTCTCCAACTAGTCTCCTGCCCAGTGACATAGGCCCTTTAATAAAATAAAGTTTCCAAATTCTAATCACATTAATGACCATTTCTAAATGCTTCTAGTTCTGCTGGCAGACAGTGAGCCATGGCCCGTCTGCTCCAAAGCACCTTTTCTGCTCCTACAGTGAGCCACTTCTCGTAAAGGAAAAGTGACTGACCAACTCAGGGGTCTGCAACCTTCATCATCAAAAGAGCCCTTTGGCCCGTTTCAAACCAAGAGAAAGTTTTGGTGGTAAATTAATGAATTAAAAGTACATTTTTAATGCAATTTTTTTTAACTGTACTAATTGCATTTGAAGGAAATGCAGGCTGGGGAATCCGTGTGGTTCTTTCCTGGAAAATTCAGGCTCAGATGTACCGAATACTATAAGCAGCTCATCACTCATTTAAATACACTCTATGAGTTAACCTTTTTTCATAAAAGCTCAAAAGACTAGAGGCTTTATGTGGCTTTTGAGATAGTGGTTGCCTATCCCTGGACTAACCAAACACTCCCACGCTCCACGGCTGCTGCGCTCCCCGTTTCCATATGGATCCTATCAAGTTTGAGAGCAACACTGTGAATGCTCTTGCTGAATTACGAATCACCAGTGATCATCATGAAAGGACACGCTTCCTTGTTGGTCAAAAACATGCTCCAAGAAAGTCACGAATGACTCGAGCCGATGCGCTTGTTCAGAACCCGACTAAGATGCTTTAAGTCATGTCACGAATGACAGAAACATTGTGTCCTTTACGCAGACAGTCAATGTGTAAACCCAGCATTCATTTAAAAACAACCTCAGATGACCAAAGTGCTGTACAGTAACACTATGCATAATATACACAATAAAACTTAAACACTGTGTCTGGTCTACATTGAACTGAAGGCCAAAGCAAAAAGGTGGCTTTTTAATTTGTTTTTAATTAATTCAGGTGTAAAAAAAAAAAAAAAAACTGGCCTCATTGACAGATTTCTTGAAATGTCTTTATGTAGAAAGGGGACATAACAGGTTTCGTCTGATGTGGTGCCAAAGGATGAATTTGTGTTCACGAATTCCGTCCGTTTGTCTGTGGCAGCGGTTTGTGGTTGTTTGGTTTTGGTTTGTGTGTAATTTGAGGACATTTGCACCAACCCTTTCTGAGAGTTTGATGAGGGAAACTTGAAGGAAACTTGAGGGTTGAATATCAAAAAGCCAAACGTGACACTATTTACAGGAGGCGATGGCTTTTGGAAGTGAAAAACACAATGTGAGGGGACTGTTTTCTCTCTTTCTGGCCGTGGACTGAGCTCATCCAAAGTTTTTATTCCAATCAAATCAGACTAGAGCACCTGAACAAAGCTTTACTCCCAAATGCAAGAGGCAACATGTCCCCATAGTCGTGGACAGGGCTGCGGAGTTCGGCTTTACAGAAGTCATTTCCAAAAAGCACTGATGTTTCTGTAAATAAATACCCAGGTGTTTAAGATGACACACCACAGACTGTTTCAAATCAAACGATTGTAAGGACAAAAAGAGACGCTGTATGAAATAATGCTACCTGTGAAATGACACGAGCTACCTGTACCTGTACCTGTACCTGCGCCCGCCCGTCTGTCTGTCTGTGTGTCGTCCTGTCTCTGCAAACGCTGTCTCCAACTTCACCGTCAAGGTTTTTAGGAACAGAAATAACACACTTTTTTCCACGCTCGCCTCGAAACCCGCTCTGGTTCCGGACGTGAAAATCTCATTCATTTTCCCATGGACTTTACAAAAAAGTGGTAATTACTGCACAAAACGAAGTCACAGGGAGAGTGGGGTGAAGGTTATTGTGTCAAAACAATTTGAAAGACATCCAAAATTTAAGCCTTTACATGCTTTTCAGGATGTTTTCTAAGTGTTGTCTAAAAATCTTCTGGGGCAAATGGTTTTAAAGAAATGGTTTGTTTTTTCCTTGTTTATTTTCTTTTATGTATAGTTCTCTCATGGCTCACTTTGCCAACCACCAGATTAAAGCTGGAATTATAATACTTAGCCTATTACATTTTAATATGTCCCATTAGCAGTTTTCTGCAGAAAAGTTATTATATTTTATTTCTGTTCTTACACTACATGTGCAGATTATGAACATGTTTAATTACCTTGTCTCTAGACCAACACGTTTGAGGAAAATACCATATTTGACCTTTAACTTTACAAGTCTAAGTTATTTGTCATCCCAGGGCGTTTGTGGGTCCCGATGCCAAACCAGTTGAGAACCACTGGTCTAAAGAACCCAGTGCCTCCAAAAACAATACAGTTTGTCATTTATTTTCTAAGACCATCACTGGCTCTTACGGAGCCAGATCCATCCATCCATCCATCCATTTTCTTCCACTTGTCCGTTGTTGTTGGAGCACCAGCCCCTATGGCTCCTCCTGCAGGTGGTGGGTCCACAGAAGGACGGCCTCATGGTTCTTATCGGGCCTGTTGGTCTCTCATAAGCATGGGCGTCGGAACCTCTCTTTGTCTGACCCGTCACCTAGGACCTGTTTGCCCTGGGAGACCCTACCAGGGGCACCAAGCCCCCGACAACAGAGCTCCAGGATCATTCAGGCTCAAACCCCTCCACCAGACTTTAAGTCAAAAATGGACGAAGTGAGAGAGGCTTCCCCAGTACTGTTTGATTGGGTTTTTGAGCCAGAACCTTTATTTAAAATAGGGCGGGAAAAAAAGTCTTTACAGTCTGTGAGCCAGAGTTCACCCCAACCCCGACATTTTTCTTCTTTGCAGAACCAAGATATGTTTGTCTGTTAAAGAGTTAATCTGTCTAAACTAATGATATGCTTTAAACCTTACAAAATGACCAGCATCTGAAGTGTTTTATCTACCTACATTCATGTGTTTTTAGTAGCCTAATAATAGTTTTTCTGATTTCAGTGGAAAAACGCCTTTTTCATAAAAACTTGAAATGATGTATTTTTATTATTTGGTAAGGACATAACAATAGCATTGGACAAACCAGATGCATTCTTTTTAGGTCTCATTTGAAACACTTGTAAAGATCAAGTCAATGATCTACCAGGGAAATAATAATGTTACATTCCCCCAAATGGTTTAACCCAACTCTCCTCTGGACTGCGAAGTTCTAAAACATGTTCTCCGTTGTGCGTTTGAACTCCTAACACTCGAGTCTGTGGGGAAATGAATGGAAAGCAGGTTTTGATTTGGTCAGGACTTAAACCAAGGACTAGAAGCACTTTATCTTCTTTGGGACATTTCTGACTGCTGTTTGTCAGTGACTTTGAAACCCATGGACTTGAATGTAACGTCTGTCTGAACTGCTGTACCTCATAGAAAACGGCGCCCTCTAGAGTCCCGGCGTTCACACGGACTCGGATAGGCTCGGAAATCGTATAACAGCCGATATTTACCCGTTCAGGAGAAGAGCCAAACTCTACACTGTTATTCCCAAACATTCATCTCTAACTTCTCATCACTTGATTTCGAGTAAATGTTAAACTATAGGCTCTTTACAATATTGTGACATGATGTGAACGCAGCCTATTGATTTGAGTTACTTCACACCAGTTAATGACCAACGTGTTCAATATTGAATTTGAGATAAGAAGAAACCTTTTTACATGTTTTTCACCGACATCCCTTACATTCACTCAAGTACATGTACTTATGTAACTTTTGGAAGTAATTGTCATTTTGCAAGTAGTTTTTTTCATAATCTTTACTTCTTGAGTACTATTAAAGTGAAGTTTCTTACTTGAGTAAATAGTAACTCTGTGAGTAAATCTTTAAGGGAAAAATCTTCATTTTGACGTAAAATATATGTATTTCCAGTTTTTAATACTTCATAATGATTTTTTTTATGTTTTTTATGGAATTTTCTTTGAAAATATTACAGTTTTCACATTTTAGGTTTTCTCGTAATTTCTGTCAAACTGCATCATAAATCAGACTCTTATGCTCAAAGTTACTCAGTTACTCACAGTACTCAAATAAGCTTTTCTCCAAGTACTTTAAAAAGATACAAAACTGAGGCACTCAAAGAATAGTAATGGTAAACGGCCTTTATTGCAGCATGGCCATTAGATGAAAACATTGCCTACGCGTTTCAGCTGTATTAGGCCTTCGTCAGTGCATATGTCAATATTTTGGCTACTCTGCCCGCATCTGCTGACATTCTTTGTTGGGAGTTGGGAATTTCCGAGATTCCGAGTCCACGTGAACTTCATGTGACAAATGCTAAAACTTGAGGTGGATGTTAAGCTTCTTCATTCATCTTCCATTTTGCTAATCGCGCTCATTATAACTTTGTGGTTCACTTTACCGTCCCGTGTCCTCGCCTCCATCTGGAATGAGCCTGTTGCGTTGAAGGCCCCTACCTCACTTCCTGTTCCTACCTCTTAACCCCGCCCCTGTATGTGCATAAGCTCCTCCCCTTCTACCTCTGAGCCCCACCCCTGCTCATGTTTGGCTCAGCTGCATGTCAACAGCGAAGACCTCAGAAATAAAACACTTTCAGAGCCGTCTCTGACTCCTGTTTTTACTCAGTTTGGCCTGTTTGTTTTTCATGAATTGTATTTATTCCATCATGGAGGTGTGATTTATAGGCCTGTATACTTCTTTTGTATTGTGTTTATTATAGTGAGTATACAGATGTTATGTGATTAATGTATAACATCACAGCACATTTCTATATATACATCACATGTATCTCACAATATAGATATTTTGCCATGTGAACTCGAGGCCCACATAATATGCACAAAATGTACAGTGTATGGCTGTACAGTTCACATTCATATACCATTCCTACATTACTTATTCCAATACACTACATTAGTTTATAGGTTTATAATATATACACTTTCATTCCTGATTTTCTTTAATCTATTTCACATTTATGATAGTCTTATGTAGCCTGGCTAACTCCAGACTAAAATCACAAGTGATATTTACTCCAATTCATTATCTGGTAGGAGAGGTGTGGTTTACGATTGTCCAGAGCCGTTTATTGTGCTGAATATCTCTCATGCGTCTGCACGTAGCCATAGCCAATCGTATCATCGTATCAGATGACGTATGACGTACCTGATGTAAACTTTTGAGCTAAACTATTTAGAACACGTTCTAAAGCTTGATCCAAAGATGGCATCGCGTCTGCTGCTGTCATGTTGGATCCATAAATAAACTTTTATTTTTATCCCTGAACAAACTACAAGCTTCCGTATGTTGAATAGTGCGTCATCGTCTTACCGTCCCTCCTCGTTTTGTGATTGGTCCAAATCCATGTGAATATTTCAGCCATGGTCACCAGGATGTTGTGAAGTTCGAAAGGATTCGGGCGCACACAGCAGTCTGGCGTTAGCCAGGCTAAGTCTTATGAGTATTTATATGCTGATGTATGTATAATTTCCCGCAGGCATAGTCCACTGTAATCCTTTTTTATTTTTTTTTATTTTTTTACAATATTTCAGTTTGTTTTAGGCTTTATACTTAAAAGTTATGGTTATTTGAATGAATGTATTTTGTATCAGTGTTGTATGCTTACAGATTAACATAAAAAGAAAAAATTATATATACAAAAGGATGCAACGATAAAACAAACAATAAGAAAACAATAAGTGATTAAGTGATAAGTGCTCCCTTAGTGTTTGTTAATGGTTTACATCCTGCTTTTTGACTGCTTTATAATGCATTAGTTTATATAGCGTTTTTCCGGACACTCAAAGACGCTTTACATTACATTATTCATTCACTCCATACCTGGTAGTGGTAAGCTACTATTGTAGCCACAATAGTAGCTAATCCCTGGGGTAGACTGACGGAAGCGAGGCTGCCAATCTGCGCCATCGGCCCCTCCGACCACCACCAACCACTCACTCGCTCAGTGCTTTATCCATTTTTTGTACACAGGATTTATTTGTTTTAGGTATGGTTTTCCTTTAGATATTTGTCCCATTTCTTTCACATTTTTCGACCAATAATTGTTTCCTGTCCTCTTATTTTGAATGTTATTTGTTCCATTTCCTTAATTTGATCAGTTTCCTCCATTTCTCTACAGTTGGGCTTGTTTTTTGTAGCCAGTTGGTGATGACCAGCTTGAGAGCACTTACCCTTAATATTCTAAGGAGATACAGATCTTCTTTATTAAACTCCCCCACTGATGTTAAGCCCAACACTATGATTTGTCAATTATCTTATCTATTTTCAACATGCTTTGTATTTCATTCAAGGTCAAGTTTAGGTCAAGGTCAAGTTTATTTATAAAGCACATTTAAACAACATTGCTGCCCAAAGTGCTGTACACAAAAATACACACATATATATAATACACTATTTAAATATAAAGAATATAAGAAAAAGAAAAAGAAAGTTGCAGAAAACAAAACACAACACAAACAAATGCCAGCAAAAAGTCCTGCTCAGTTTTGGTTAAAAGACTTAGCAAACAAGTGGGTCTTTAACATAGACTTAAAAATGTCTAAAGACTGGGCTGCCCTAATACATAAGGGAAGACTGTTCCAAAGCGTCGGAGCCGTCTCCTCTGGTCGACATTCGTGACCTCGGTACGTCTAACAGAAATTTGTTAGCTGACCTCAATGTTCTGTTCGGAGTATGAACAGACAGAAGCTCAGAAAGGTACGGAGGAGCCATCCCATTCAATATATTTCCCAGTATATTTTTTAAAAGTGGACATGACCAGAAGATATGGAAGTAGTCAGCCTCTCAAACATTTCAGTGTTATGGATGTTTTTATATTTAGACTGTTGGATTGGTTATGAAGTATCTCATTTGGAATTCCCATGCAAATTCTCTCCATGTTTAGGAGGCAGTTGTTCTATGTCTTGACTCACACAGCCCGACTAAAGAAAGTGTTCTTTACCCGGATGTAACTGTTCTGATTGGTCACCTCTAGGTTTACAAACGTTCTGTGACGAGTCGACCATCCAGAATGACCTGGTTATTCCATCACAGGCGTATTCCAAGATGACGATGCCAGGATCCATGGGGTGCTCATGCTGTGAAAGAGTGGATCAGGGAGCATGAGATGAGTCCAGATCTTAACCCCATTGAGGATCTTTGGCATGTGCTGCAGAAGGCTTTGGGCAGTGGTCACAATCTCCCATCATCAACAAAAGATCGAACTCTGGATCTTTAGACATTGCAGAGAAATATCAAAAGATAAAGAAAGAACCAAATACCAGAGCGTAGGACCTCATTTTTGATGTGGCGAAAGGAAGTGTAGGGCTGAAGGAAATGAGAAAACAATCATTATTCATTCTCTTTATTTGAGCAGTAGAGTTTCACAATGTAGATTACAGATTAAAAAAAGATATAAAAAGATGCAGCAGGTTTAGGTTGAAGCTTATTGGCGCTTATGACCATTTTCACAAACTGATGCTAACATACAGTTTACAGAACAAAATGCTCAACATTTCAAAAGAAAAGTGACAACACATCCATCTGAGCACAACAGTCCAGGCTCCACCCTCGGAAGTGACATAGAAGAAGGAAACATTCCATAGCAGTTTGACACACTCATTTCCCATTGACTTTACATGGTCGGCTCGGCAAATTGTTTACCTTCTTTTATGTCACTTCCTGTCAGTGTCCAATAAGGAAGTGAAACTATACACATCACAAAAATGGCCAAACTAAAGGCTGGGTACAATCTTTAGCAAAATCTTAAATATAATTGTGGTAACTAAGTTTTAGAAAAAAATGTTGTCTAATGTGTCATAAGCACTTTAAACATTTTTATTTTTCTGAAAGTCTACAGAAAGAGGGACAGAGGAAACGATATCACTCCATCAAAGGTCTTCATTGTGAATTTGAGATCATTTCACCAATTACCAGACTGTTATTGTGTTTCTCTAGTGTGTGCGCTCACCGATGAGCGTCAGGTGAGTGTGTGCGCTCACTGATGAGCGTCAGGTGAGTGTGTGCGCTCACTGATGAGCGTCAGATGAGTGTGTGCGTTCACTGATGAGCGTAAGGTGAGTGTGTGTGGTCACTGATGAGCATCAGGTGAGTGTGTGGTCTCACTGATGAGCATCAGGTGAGTGTGTGCGCTCACCGATGAACGTCAGGTGAGTGTGTGCGCTCACTGATGAGCGTCAGGTGAGTGTGTGCGCTCACTGATGAGCTTCAGATGAGTGTGTGCTCTCACTGATGAGCGTCAGATGAGTGTGTGCGCTCACTGATGAGCTTCAGATGAGTGTGCGGTCACTGATGAGCATCAGGTGAGTGTGTGGTCTCACTGATGAGCATCAGGTGAGTGTGTGCACTCACTGATGAGCGTCAGATGAGTGTGTGCTCTCACTGATGAGCGTCAGGTGAGTGTGTGCGGTCACTGATGAGCATCAGGTGAGTGTGTGCTCTCACTGATGAGCGTCAGGTGAGTGTGTGCGCTCACTGATGAGCGTCAGGTGAGTGTGTGTTCTCACTGATGAGCGTCAGATGAGTGTGTGCGCTCACTGATGAGCTTCAGATGAGTGTGTGCGCTCACTGATGAGCGTCAGATGAGTGTGTGCTCTCACTGATGAGCGTCAGGTGAGTGTGTGCGGTCACTGATGAGCGTCAGGTGAGTGTGTGCTCTCACTGATGAGCGTCAGATGAGTGTGTGCTCTCACTGATGAGCGTCAGGTGAGTGTGTGCGTTCACTGATGAGCGTAAGGTGAGTTTGTGCGCTCACTGATGAGCGTCAGGTGAGTGTGTGCTCTCACTGATGAGCATCAGATGAGTGTGTGCTCTCACTGATGAGCGTCAGATGAGTGTGTGCGCTCACTGATGAGCTTCAGATGAGTGTGTGCGCTCACTGATGAGCTTCAGATGAGTGTGTGCGCTCACTGATGAGCGTCAGGTGAGTGTGTGCGGTCACTGATGAGCATCAGGTGAGTGTGTGCGTTCACTGATGAGCGTAAGGTGAGTTTGTGCGCTCACTGATGAGCGTCAGGTGAGTGTGTGCTCTCACTGATGAGCATCAGATGAGTGTGTGCTCTCACTGATGAGCGTCAGGTGAGTGTGTGCGTTCACTGATGAGCGTAAGGTGAGTTTGTGCGCTCACTGATGAGCGTCAGGTGAGTGTGTGCGTTCACTGATGAGCGTAAGGTGAGTTTGTGCGCTCACTGATGAGCCTCAGATGAGTGTGTGCTCTCACTGATGAGCCTCAGATGAGTGTGTGCTCTCACTGATGAGCATCAGGTGAGTGTGTGCGCTCACTGATGAGCCTCAGATGAGTGTGTGCTCTCACTGATGAGCATCAGATGAGTGTGTGCTCTCACTGATGAGCCTCAGATGAGTGTGTGCTCTCACTGATGAGCATCAGGTGAGTGTGTGCTCTCACTGATGAGCGTCAGATGAGTGTGTGCGCTCACTGGTGAGCGTCAGGTGAGTGTGTGCGCTTACTGATGAGCCTCAGATGAGTGTGTGTGCTCACTGATGAGCGTCAGGTGAGTGTGTGCGCTCACTGATGAGCGTCAGGTGAGTGTGTGCTCTCACTGATGAACCTCAGGAGAGTGTGTGCTCTCACTGATGAACCTCAGGAGAGTGTGTGTTCTCACTGATGAACCTCAGGTGAGTGTGTGTGTGTGAGTTTCCGCAGAGACGCCTCGGAGCCCGGCGTGCGCAAGCCGAGCGCAGGGAACAGCGGCTCCATAAAGGATGCGCCGCTGAAGGTGTGGAGGTGGAACAGCGCTCCGTCAGACGCCACTCTGTAGAAGCACAGAGCCCCGCCCCCACAGTCAAGGTACACGCCCACCACACCCGAGGCACCGCCTGCGGGACCAGAGTACAGGCCCGCTTGAGCCGAGGCCCCGCCCGTTTCTGCGACATAGGAGCTGTGGGACAGGGCTAACGACTCTGCCGCGTCGTGGCTGGTGTAGAAGCCTCTGCTGTCGATCCTCAGACTCCAGGAGCGATCGTTCTCTCCAAACCTGCACCGAGAGAGAGGGGGATTACTGCACTGGGTCACTAAAGAATACTTTCTAACTGATACAGAACTTTTTTGCAGAATTTGAAAATTGCTTACATTTTTTCTGTCAGGTTAGGTCACGGTTTTCCGATCGCTGTATAGGGCTTTTTCACAAAAGTCATAAATCATGTTGGCGATCTACAGCTCACTCCAATTAACGAGACCATGTCCATTATGGACAAAAACACAAAGGTTTGTGATAAACCCTCGATGTTGGACTCTAAAACTTCTCACACAGGCGCATTGAGTTGCCTAAGGCGCATTGAGTTGCCTTGTGTATGAAATGCGCGGTATAAATAAAATTGCCTTGCCTTGCCTTACAGTTGACCAGCTACAGGGAAAGACCAGCGCTGCCTTGTCCACTGGGCTTGCAGTAGTCAAGGGCCTATGATAATTCAATAAAAACAAATACCATTGTTGATTTTCTGTCAATCACTTTACATGTGCGCCATAAGTTGACCAACCTGCAGGCGCGCATCTGTGCAGTTGCCGTAGGCGTGCCAAAGAGAGGGTCTCTGTGTATATTCTAACACATCAAATCAAACACAAAAATATATTACAACATGCCTCTATCTTGCTTTGTTCTCTTTATAATTAGGCCCGAGCCAGGACGAAGTCCTGGTAAGGGACTTTTGTTCTCCCCCGGTTTCTTGTTATTATTATGCGCCCTCTAAGATCCTGTTTTTCAGTGCCTTCCCCTGCAAAAGTACACGCAGAAATTGGCACAGTGATCAGAGTCGGCGAAAATTGCGTGTCAGTGGGCGACATGCACACGTCGAAAACAAAATGGAGGGCTGCGCCAGGGGCGAGGGCCTACATCGCCGCTTGCGGCTTTCATTTATTCTTGTTCTCTTACCAATTGCAAAATACAAGCCGAGACCACACCTTTACATCATTCATTTTATGATAACTAGAAGGCAAATTAGTTTGAGTACTGGAACATTAACTTTTAATTTATTCTTTCACCAAAGAAGTGTTCAATTATATGGAGAGCTGCTGAGATAAAGTTTACCTTAATTGTAATTTATTAAGGCTACAGACTGAGTGTCAAAAAAGCCATGAGCAGCGTTAGCATTACCATTAGCATTAGCAGAGGGAGCAGCTGTGTGAGCCAGGCAATCTAATTTCTTCTCCCATTACTTCAGTCAGGAATTTAACATTTTTTACGGGGGCTACAAGACATACACTCTGCACGGTGCCTGAACTTTTGCTGTGGACTTTTTTACTTTTATCCTACTTGCCCTTTCTTTATTGTTCACCTTAATAGAGTTCAGAACTGTGATGTCATATCGCTAAGCATCATGGGATGTGCAGTAATAATAAACTAATGGAGATGTTAGGTAAAATAGTAGAGTTATTGTTCACACATGGACACAAATGGATTCACTAGCAGTGACTCAGCAGCTAACATTGTTCCACGGCTTTTTTCTCAACTTTTTATACTGTTTTTAGCTAATGGTAACAGTGGATTTTCCCTAACTATAGAAATGTTTAATCCGGTGTGCTTAAACTTTCACTCAACACTGTGCATGCACTGTGTTTGCGCACTGTTACCGTGGAAATCCATCAAGTTTCTGGTTCATGTCAACATTGTCCACTGACCACATTGGCTAAAACAATAGCCACATTGTTTTAGCCACATTGGCTAAAACAATATAAAAACTAGAGAGAAAAGCCATTGACCAACTCTGTTCACTGCAAGGTCATTATTGGTCATTACAACTAACACACAACCTTCATATTTTACATTTTCACAACTTATGGACACTTTCAAATGTAAAATCTGAATAAAACCAGGGTGATGACTGAACCACAGTTGTTGACAAATATTGAATGTGACATTGTCGAATCAATAAACCCACCCATACCACAGATTTCCAAACCATGTGAAACAAAGAAGATTAGCATTTTATATTTATTATTTAAAGACACATGGATGACATTTTCACACATTTCAATAAACAAACATTTCAATCTCTAAGACTTCATAATGATAATTCAGTCTATATAGAAAGTTTCTGTTTATGTAATTAAAAAAACAACAACAATTCTGTTAGCAGTAGGGAATAATATGAGCAAGTATTAACCTTGTACCGCTGAAAATATAAAATAGAGAATAAATACTTCAATAAGTTACCAAAAAATAATATCAGTTATTGTTTTAATAATTGATAGTATATATTGCTTTTAAAATAAAATCATCAGGATCAGACCCAGCAGAGAACTGAACAAGCCCAATCTCACCAAAGACACCGCTGCGGAAGTTGTAGTAGTACCAGTTGGGGCTGCGTTTGTAGTAGTAGTAGCAGTTGGGGCTGCGGTTGTAGTAGTAGTAGCAGTTGGGCCTGCGGTTGTAGTAGTAGTAGCAGTTGGGCCTGCGGTTGTAGTAGTAGCAGTAGCAGTTGGGCCTGCGGTTGTAGTAGTAGTAGCAGTTGGGCCTGCGGTTGTAGTAGTAGTAGCAGTTGGGCCTGCGGTTGTAGTAGTAGTAGCAGTTGGGCCTGCGGTTGTAGTAGTAGTAGCAGTTGGGGCTGCGGTTGTAGTAGTAGTAGTAGCAGTTGGGCCTGCGGTTGTAGTAGTAGTAACAGTTGAGGCTGCAGTAGTTGTAGTAGTAGTTGGGGCTGCAGTAGTAGTAGTTGGGGCTGCAATAGTAGTCGGGGCACTGCAGGTGGGTGTACCTTGGACGGTGCCGATGCTCACTAATAGAGGGAGCTGGATAAAGATCCAGCAACATTACACAGAGTAGTGGAGGCACAGCCCTTAACCGAGTCTGCGTTTACACCGGATGTAGGTATTACTGCAAACAACAACATGACAATGTTACATGAGCAATGTCCCTGCAGGTGTTGAACAGGTTATCATGTGGTACAAAAACAATTCTCTGGAAATAGATTTAAAAAAGAGGACGCAGTATTTAGTTGAAAACCACTAACTACCACTCTCATTGTCATAAACAATGAAATAATCAAACAGGACTATCCTGTTTTCTATTTCTAAAGAATTGGGTGTGATCGACTGAAAGCCCACATAGACTAGCTGTAAACAGACTAAACAACCAGTGATTAAAATGATTAAATTTTATGATTAAAATCTGCGCCTGGATGGACGTGATGGTCCCAAGGATCAGCTAGACACAGTGTGAGCCAAGCTTTAACAAGGTCAGATTGACAAACTCCACCTGGAAACTAAGTAAAGCCAACCAAATTCATCAAATCAAAGGGTGTAATGGCGATGCAACGGTTGTTAAATTTGTCTATGCAGTGTGATGTGATCACACTGTTCCTACAAGGAGCTGTCCTTACAGGTGTCCAGCTCTGGGTCTTGTGTAGAACTTACTGAAGGATGAGAAGCAGTTGGTCTCCAGAGTGTTACAGGTGACTTTTGAGGTGCACTGCCCGGTCAGAGGGTCACAGCTGTCGCACTGCACAGAGCTGTCACTAGGGGTAGTAGGAGCTGACAAAGAAGAAATAAAATATGGTCAAAACCAAGTGTTACCAAGCCTCAAAACAATCCTGGTGAAAATGCTCACTCACCGGTTGCATGGGCAGAGTTACAGTTGTCTGTGTTGCAGCATTCAGCTCTGGCCAAAACATTTCCAGTTCCCACGTCCAGTGAATAGTCCTTGGTCCCCGATGCACAGAAATTGTTGGTGTCACAGCTTTTTATTTCTGAGTGGTAGTTCTGGTTGTGCTTGGCGTGATCGCTGAGGGTAATTCAAAGACAATTAAGAGTTAGCGCCTCCAGTTTACCTTTATAATATAGTAATATAGTTTGGATATCCTCATAATGTAAAATATCTTTCATACCTATGATGATGATAGAGACACACTGGGTTTCTCCTTTGGAGCAGGGGACAGAAGCTGTGTTTGCACAAGTTGGATCATTTCGCTGCGTACAAGTCATACAAGAGAGTCCGACAACTGCAAGAGACAAAAGCAGGTCACACCAAAGGAACCAGGACTAAATGGGAAAATAAAACAGGACTATTAGCTGATATTTACCAGAGTTGATGGAGAGGGCCACAGTTAAGGCCAGAGGAAAGAGCAGCTTCAGTGCAGTCTTCATGGTCGGAGTCTTCGTTTGGCTTCTGTATGTCCTCTGTGTATTCGTTGGTGGATGCTGCTCTGTCTCTTCTCTGACTCCTTTTAAATTGGATAATGATGTTGGGAGGGACTGTTGTAATGACGATAGTTCTTTTCATATTCAGAGAATGCATCACGCCCTTTTTACCGTCACACCAAACAATAAGAACACGTATTAAACCGGTTCATTCAGCATGTGTCATGAGTGTCAACACAATTTACCCATCTTGACGTCAAGAAGATTTCCTTTATTGTTGTTTCTTGATACAGATTTTGACCCAAAAATAACTTTTTACTATTTAAAGTTTCCTTCATCAATGTGGTGTATAGTGCAACATATTGAGGTAAAAAGTGTTGTTATAACAATATAATTTATTTTGAGGTCAGGTCTATGGCCATCAGACCCATAATATTCCAGTACAGGGAGTGACTGAATCCATTTAGAAAAATAAAGAAAATTGATGTGATGGGAATTCTACAATGTTTTTTTTTCCTTAAGAGAGTTTTGTTATTTGGTTTTGTTACATCCAAAACAGCCAATTTGACAGATGATTGTAAATTCAATCAAGTGCATTGAAAAAACAATAAACTGCTAGTTTAGGACAGTGCCTAAACATGAGCCAAATCTGCTTTCAAAGATATATATCTGTCTCAGGTTCTTAATGAAGGTATAAATATACCATTTAGACTAAGCCAAACATTGTTCACTGTCTGTAAGGCATTTGCCAAGGATCTCTGCATTAAGTTCTTTCAACCAGTCCTCTCTCTGTGTATATTCTAACACATCAAATCAAACACAAAAATATATTACAACATGCCTCTATCTTGCTTTGTTCTCTTTATAATTAGGCCCGAGCCAGGACGAAGTCCTGGAAAAGGACTATTGTTCTACCCCGGTTTCTTATTATTATTATTATTCGCCCTCTAAGATCCTGTTTTTCAGTGCCTTCCCTTGCAAAAGTACACGCACAAATTGGCACAGTGATCAGAGTCGGTGAAAATTGCGTGTCAGTGGGCGACATGCACACGCCCAAAACAAAATGGCTCCACTGTGCCCCCTCAAAGTTGACCCCCATTCACATGAAAACACGCGTTTTGGGCGTAGGCCCAAACCGTTGGGTACAGTGAAACATCAGGACAAACCAAAAACTCAATTGGAGTGCCATGCCTGGACGCACAGGGAGTCGGCCATCTTGACTTGCAATTGGCTTGATAAGTGGCCCACCCATCCTCCGTGAAAATAGCCAGCACCTTTGATACCTGCTGTTTTTTCTCCTGCTGCAAATATTATACAGAGGGTTAATAGCTATGCAGTATGTTGAACTTGTATTGTTATGCTTGAAATGTTATATGTAATGTAAGACAGTATATTTTAATATCATTGTAATAATTCTTGGGCTTTAAATGCTTGGATGTTTTTAGTGTTTGACATTGATTATTATTGGTAGTATGTTTATCTAAGTGTAGTCTGATGAACTTATAAATTGTTTCATAACATTAATATAACATCCGCTGTTCATTTTGCTCAGCCTGTGTAGCTCAATTGGCGGAGTGCTGGGTTCACATCCATAAGATTGTAGGATTGATTCCTACCTTGATACCTTTTTTTTTTTTTTTTTGGTGTCAGCACCTAGTAGGAAGAACATACTGTTTTTCTCCTGATGCAAATATGCAGAGTTTTAATAGCTATGCAGTATGTTGATGTTGCATTGTTATGCTTGAAATGTTATGTGTAATGTAAGACAGTATATTTTATTTATTTGACTCGTTACCTACTGGGACGAACATGAATCGGTGCCTATCGTCCCACCATCATGAAAAACGTGGAAAGAACGGTTTCAATATATGCAGAACTAAAGAGAAAGAACTGGGTCTGGAGTTCAGGTTGCTTTAGTGTAGCTGCTGCTTGTACCAGGATAGGGGCCTTTTACATGGGCTCCTATTACATGGGCCACTGCACACATTGTCCAAGCCTAAATTAGATGAGCGCGGGGCGTTTCATAACATATTAATCTTTCTGCTGTGATACATATTGTGGCTGTGTAGGTCCATAGGAAGAGCACTGGGTTTGCAACCATGAGATTGCTGGATCCCAAACGTGACTCTTTTTTAAAAATAAACTTTTAACTTTTTTATTTGTAACTATTTGACAGGTGTTGCTCGTACCAGGGTAGGGGCCTTTTACATGGGCCACTTTAAACATACATGTATATTAGGTACCACCCATGCTCTTGAATTTGCTGAACACTGAGTAACAGCTTTACAGGTTTGGCGATATTTATTGAACCATTTTGTAATCATGGCAAATTCGCCTGTCAGCCCAAAGCTTCGAGTGGGTGCTCCAGCCCTGCAGTACCCACAGAATCGGTGCCTATACTACAAATAGAAGTACGCAAAAAGGACTTCTGTGTAATTTGCCACATCTGTAGTGCAGTTCACTGGCCATAGAAGGTATTTCAACTATAGAACGAGTGAAAAGCACCGCTGCGGCAAGCGTGAGGCCAGGGCCCTCAGGGTGAAGCAAGAGTGGGCTGGCACCAGAGATACCTGGGGCAAGAGTAAGGCTGGGGTCTGACAAAGGCAAGGCGAGAGTGGGCCGGAGCAAGAGTTAGCAGAGAGCACACAGGTTGTGTGTGAAAACGAGGGGAGAGCAGGTTTGGGCGAGAGCGGGGCGGTAGGAAGGAGGGGGGGGGGTCGCCAGGGAGGGCTGCGCCATGGGCGAGGGCCTACATCGCCTCTTGCGGCTTTAATTTATATTATTGTACCACTTGTTGAATTTTCTGTCAATCACGTCATTGCGGCACAAGTTCACCAACCCCACTCTAGAGAGCCTAGCTAATGTCAAAGGGCCTAACGGAACTTAAGTAGCCTTAAGTAGGGTTGGGGGCCTATATTTCATGGTTAGCCCAGGGGCCAATGGGTAGGTTAAGGCGGCCCTGGGAAAGACTGCTGGACACCAACGAAAAAGAACAGTCAAGTTAAATAGTAATGAAGGTCCTGATGAAATGGATCCCAGTTAGTTCAGTCTAAGTTTAAAAAGCATGGCATCAAATTTCTAATCGATGTTTGATGCCATGCTCTATACAAAGTTGACATCAGGCATTATATTTCAAATTCTAAAGTTATATCTGATATATCTGGTGAAATAAGTTAATAAAGTGTCTACGATTTATCATTAGGAGAAGGCAAAATAACAATGAGAGTTTGCAGCCGTCATTGCTGCCATTAAATTCACATTCCCCTAAATTCCCGTTAATTTCCATTAGAAGTTTCAGACGTAATGTGAGCGATGAGTCACCTGTGCCCGCGCTCCTGTCCGTAACTCGCCGAAATATCCACGGCCCCACTCCACTGAACCTCCCAGTAACAGCGCCCCCTCAGGCCGGAAGAGCTCAGGACCTGCAGAGGGTCGCTCTCCGCGAGGTCCGGCTGCTCCGCGAGGTCCGGCTGCTCCACCAGAGTCGCTGTCCGTCCGTCCTCAGACAGAAGCAGCCGTCCGTGAGCGGTGTGTGGATCCAGAGTGACGTCACATGAATCTGAGCAATACACATCGAAAAACATCATGTCCTGTTCTTTAGATCAGTGGTTCTCAAGTGGTACGGCTTCAGGAGCCACCACTACCCCGCGAGGACAAGCTGTGACCCAAATAAAAAAAAAAAATCGTATAAAATATTGTATTTTCCACAAGATTTTATTGAACAAGCCGATTTAAAAATAATGATCAAAACAACCCGATAATGTTCATTTTAACGGACTCCGTATTTCAAGATCATTTGACCTATATCCAGATAACGTTTATAGTGTAGCATATTGCATTTGCTGAGATTTGTGGGAAAAAGGAGATGTAACAGGATTTATTTATAGCGATAACTTAGACTTGCTGATGCTTCAAACGAGTGGCCTATAGCAGGATGTCGTAAACATTACTACATAACTACATTGGTGTCAAACGAACAGTTGAGGAGCTCCTCACTCACACTTCCTCAGCCCCGGGACCATCCACTGCTCTCCTGCAGGATCCAGCCTGAAACACACAGCTCTGTCAATGATCAGCTCAAAGCACAATGTAAAAGTGCACATACTGATCAAATATTTCTCCAATAAAAGTAAAAATAATCTGTCTCCATTGATTTTAGGGGCCTTGACCTAAAGACTTTGGGAGACCCTGCACTACGACTTAAACAATCATTCAAAGACAATTGTAATCGTTATTGACCTTTCACAAAAGCTCTGCCTCGTTCGCAAATGCGAGCTAGCCCAGTGAAGAAGTGGCATTTAACACACATCCTAACGGGGGAGAAGTGTGTGTTAGTAACTCTTTTTGGTGCAACACCAGTGCCATCTCGTCCAGATTAATGTAGAGGAATATATTCAAAATATGTAATAAAGGCGACGCGACAACATGTGGAATGGGAATTGAAATGCTGACATTTTGATATTCTACATTTATATGAAAGTTCCGACTTCTTCACTCTCACGCCCTGTGCCCTACAACCAAGTGTAACTTTAAGGCCTGGTCTGGGGCCGGCGTAAGTCTGTGGTCCCCAACCACCGGGCCGGGGACCTGTACCGGGCCGTGACGCATTTGCTACCGGGCCACAGAGATAAAGTAAGCAATTTATAAATGACCTCATTTTCTCCAATCTATCTTTGGTCTGTCTCTCTTGACTCGCCAATAAGATCGTCCATAGATATAATGAAACTCCTGATAGAAAGTTGCCATAGACATTTTCTGGTTTTTATTACAGACAGAATCAGCTCAGCCTCGTGCAGCTGAATGTGTTACGAGCAGCTCCTAAGTCTTTCTGTCACAGAGCGTCTGTGAGGTTGTTTTACATAACATCGCCATTGGCCTGGGTGTCTGTCCAGCCCTCTCAATGTGTCAGGTCTAGAACTGAAGATCTCTCATTGCGCCCCTTGTCAACGGCAAAGTCTATTGCTGGGTTGCAGGTGACATCACAACGTTCTAAAGGCCTATAATGTTACAGTGCATCCGGAAAGTATTCACAGCGCTTCACTTTTTTCACATTTTGTTATGTTTACAACCCTAAACGTAAAGATTTTATTTCGAATTTTTTACTGAAAGTTCACACACAAGTAACAGACAACTGTGAAGTGAAAGCAAAATGATACATGATTCTGTTATTTTTCAAAAAATAGAAAAGTGAAAAGTGGGGCGTGCATAAGTATTCATAACGCATTTTTCGGAGTGCATTAAATTGCCTTTATAACATTCCTAATGACTGCAGAATGTTCACACCTTGCCCTAACCATTAAATAGAGGCCACCTGTGCATAATCTACTCCCAGTATAATTAAGCTGTTCTGTGAGGGCCTCAGAGCTATGGTCAGAGTGTATTGGTCACTAAACAACATCATGAAGTCCAATAACACACCAGACGGGTCCGAGATAAAGTTATTGAGAAGTATAAAGCTGGGTTAGGTTATAAAAACATTTCCAAAGCTTTGAACATCTCTCAAAGTACAGTTAAATACATCATCCAGGAATAGAAAGAGTGTGGCATCACTGCAAACCTACCAAGACCCGGCTGTTCTCCTAAATTTACTCACATCCTCATGAAGACTGTTCCAGATTTTAGCTGCATGAAACTGAAACGCAGTCTCACCGTGTTTATTATTGACTCTGGGAACCACCAGGAGACCCCTCCCTGAAGTTCTCAGGGCCCGAGATGGTTCATACGGCTCTAACATGTCAGAGATGTACTTTGGTGCTAAACCATGAAAAGACTTACAAGCAGACGTACACAAGCAGAGCTGTTTTAAATTCTATTCTCTGAGTGACAGGAAGCCAGTGCAGAGACCGAAGCACTGGACTAATGTGGTCGTATTTCCTGGTTCTTGTCAGGACTCGAGCAGCAGCGTTCTGGATGTACTGATACAGTTCCAGATGTAACAGCATGACAGTTTGGTGTGTTTATGCAGATGAGTAGCAGACTTCTGGGGTGTTAATACAATCTGGAGATGGTTTTAGAGGAAGACAGGAAGCCCTTTGTTTCAAGGACAGATCTTTGGCCTATTTGCTTAATGCTGCGTCCACACCAAGCGCCGCCGACGCCTCCAAAGCGTCAGGTTTACATTTAAAATACATGGAGGACGCGCCTCAAGAGCTCCTGCGGCGCCGCACGCGCCTCCACACAGGATTCCCAAGACTAATGCTACAGTACAAGCTAAATCTCCAATCGATGTAAAAACGAGAAATATGCACAAAGTCTATTAAGCCCCATCTACATAAAGCAACCGTGTAACAATGATCACACACTGAGCCAGGCTTGTTGATTTTTAAGTTTATTGCTCACATTTTATCTACAACGGGCCGTAGTCGATCTGTTTTATAATTATTTCTATGCTAACCCAAACAGATAGCTCGCATTGACCCCCTTGAAAACAAGTATTATGCACTAATCACGTCAATAAAGCCCTTAACTACACAGAACAGCCTTTATGATGGCCACACACTGAGATGGGCGTGACACATTAGTGGTTTATTGCACACTTTTTTTATCAACAATACAACAATGACCTGTAGGCGATCGCAACAAGCTAACCGGGCTAACCTAGCCACTTGCCACCAATGTCCCTTCAACCGTATGGGCTGGATATGAGCTTAAATACTGGGGAGATCTTGCGTAGACCATGGGGATATAGTTAAAGATCCATAGGACATGGCAGGAGCAAAGAGGGAGACTAGTTAGCCTCCGAACAACTGTAGTTTTCAGGCAAGAGCTGCTTCCAAGATGGCTACGAACACACTCTGAGCTGATGCACGGGCGGCCAGGGCGTCTTGACGCTTGGTGACATTTGTGACAAGCGTCTGACTTCAGTAAGCACAAGCGTCCAACTACGGGCTTGAGGCACGTTTTTGGCGGCCGCAGGGCGTTCGGTGTGGACGCAGCATAAGTGTGAAAAGAGGATCTCGTCAGGGATGCAGGACGCCGGCGCTTTCCGGGATTTGGTTGAAACTCAGCAGGCCACCAGACAATATACTAGTTTGTGTATTGCTGCTACTAGCTTTAGTTAATTAACTCTAAAAACTGTCACAACACACTTAATAAGCAAAGTGCCCATTTTGGGCCACGCAGTGCATTATGGGTAATTTAAATGTTTTGGCTGCCAAACAACGCTATTCACAGATAGCAAAAAGCAATAAGGAGAGCTATGATTTGGACCATTTCAATTGCTGGAGAGTGGATTGTTTTGTTTCTAGTCACTGAGGATTTCCTGTAACAACCAGGACTGCATTGTAACAAAAAAAACAAGACAGACACAGAAAGAAGAATGAGGAGAGATGCTGTCAAAAGTGACGACCAGTCCTTGTTCATAGGAGATGAACACATTTCTGACCCTTGAAGGCGACTGACAGAGGGTTAGATTAATATTAGATATAAAATAGGCCACAATGAAGTCCAGGGTCTGACACTGTGGCCTCATGTTGCTGATATTACAGAATATTTAAACAGGGAAGAGTAATTGCTCTCCACCGGCTTCGTAATGAAACATAAATCTAAGTAGTGAGGGACGATATTTTGATGTGAAAGTGACTTGACTTTGTAAAAAGTCCAGACACAATCCTTGCTTTGGGAGGTGGACAGGAAACAACCTTTTTTAATTGTGGCCAGACCGACCCACACATGCTTTCATGGGGGGGCAATGCGAGTTTGTCCACCCCAGACCATTGGTTTTGCCAATCATAGAACTATTATCATTTATTTAAAACACTACATTGCCTACCACAGCCCTTGGACGTGACGACATCATGATCGCTCGTAAAGGGGCGTGTGTTTGGTAGCCGAAATTTAGGACCTGATTGACACAATAGCTGTCCACCGCCGTGTCCCGTGAGGAATCCTGCCTCAACGATGTAGCTAACCCCCCTTAAAAACACGATGCACGTGGTCCTTATGCTATACTGTTTTGTGACATCCATCATTCTGTCCAACGATATGCCTCCTGTTTCATAGTTTAGCCTCGTACTCCGTTTGACACAGGCAGAGCCATGTTGATGTTGAACACATCACTACTCAAAGGGGGCCCGAATGCATTGCGACTGTGAAATGCTGAAAAAATGACACTTTTGTGGAAAATGAGCAGCGAGACGGATTAAATTGCTACGCAGGCTGGACTCGGGCCAGGGTTTGCCCAGGTCTGTTCTACACTATAGTCTCCGTTTAGAAACACAAGATCGGCCCGACATGACACGATGGACTGTAAACCAGTCTTACTTTGGATCAAAAAATGCAGGCAACGTTTTTTAGCTCGTTTATCGGCTTTGAAAGGGAAGAGACAGGCCTTTCTACAGCAGGAGATCGAGAATAATGTCTGATAGCAACAGTTGCTATGAGGTATGATTGGATAATGACAATAATGGGGCGGAGTTTTGCAAAAGGTCAATTGCAATGCCTGTCAGAAAAGTCGTTCTTCCAAATTCACAGTGACACACCTGAGAGAGTCCAGGGGCCCGTGTGGGGCCCGTAGAGCGGTCAGGTGCGCGGCAGAGGCTCCTGGATGGTTGTAGCTCAGGTCTAACTCTCTCAGATCCCAGGGGACGGAGCTCAGAGTGGCGGCCAGAGAAGCCCCGCCCATCTCTGAGACCAGACATCCAGACAGCCTAAAGACACATGGGGTTAGTTGGCTCTTCCATCTAGGCCCCAAAAGATAATCCATGAAGAGTCTCATGGAGTGTACACCGGTCACAATAATAACTTCAAATGTTGTTCAATAAATGACAGGAAAACAATATACTTTTGGGCTCAATATTTACCAAAAGTATATTTCCTATATATTTATCCAATTCTTTATTCTAGTCTTGGTATAGTTAAACTTGAAGATAATACGCACGTTTAATACAAGATAATGTGATTTCTACGGGGCATTAAAAAGCATTGAGTGAATTAAAGCGCAATAAATTAAACTAAAACTGGCATGAAATTTAAAAAAATGGGGGGGGGGGGGGGAATCCAAACACATTCAGCTGCAGTTTTTGGTAGAAATTCTGTCAAAAAAAATCTCAAAAGTTGCTCTTGGTGTTCAATTTGCTTTTGAAAATCTAAATGTCTCTGCATTGGCAAATCTAAGAAATAGAATATACTCAGATTTCTTGTGATTGTGGCATTAAAATATAGGTTTTGGGCATTCAAAATTGAATTAAAAGCCTTACGTTTGACTAGCTGCTGCCCGTAAACCCCTGCCTTAATATATTCAACTTTAAATGTTGTCATTATGACAGAACTGTACGTCTCACCAGAGCTTCTGCAGCCTGCTGGGGGAGCTCTTCAGCCCCTCACATAGCAGCTCCACTCCTGAGTCCCGGAGGTCATTGTTGCTGAGGTCCAGGTGCATTAGAGTGGAGGAGCAGAGGACTGAGGCCAGAGGAGCAGCGATGCGAGTGGACAGGTTACAGCCGCACAGACTAAGGAGAGAAAAACATCAACATGTTAGTAAGGAAAACACCAACATGTTGGAAAAGAAAACACCAACATGTTAGAAAGAAAAACACCAACATGTTAGAAAGAAAAACACCAACATCTTCGAAAGGAAAACACCAACATGTTGGAAAGAAAAACACCAACATGTTAGAAAGAAAAACACCAACATGTTAGAAAGAAAAACACCAACATGTTAGAAAGGAAAACACCAACATGTTAGAAAGAAAAACACCAACATGTTAGAAAGGAAAACACCAACATGTTAGAAAGGAAAACACCAACATGTTAGAAAGAAAAACACCAACATGTTAGAAAGGAAAACACCAACATGTTGGAATGAAAAACACCAACATGTTAGAAAGGAAAACACCTACATGTTGGAAAGAAAACACCAACATGTAGAAAAAAAAACCAACATGTTGAAAGAAAACACCAACATGTTAGAAGAAAAACACCAACATGTTAGAAGAAAACACCAACATGTTAGAAAGGAAAACACCAACATGTTAGAAAGAAAAACACCAACATGTTAGAAAGAAAAACACCAACATGTTAGAATGAAAAACACCAACATGTTAGAGAGGAAAACACCAACATGTTAGACAGAAAACACCAACATGTTAGAAAGGAAAACATCAACATGTTAGAAAGGAAAACAGAAGTGATTTACAATTGATATAGACCAATGCTGGAGCAGTGGATTTGTCTAGGAAATCTTGCTCTGCCTTTGTGTGTTCTGTCCGTGAGAATCTCTGTTTGCACCTAACGCCCTGGGCTGCGTACCCAGGAAGAGCACAGAGCTGCTCTCATAATGCTCAAGAAAACAAACAACTCAGAGCTGCTGGATACACACCGCTAACCTTTTTACTGCAGTTGTGCAAACTTTTACCAGCTCATTCTCATTTGTGGATTATTAAATGTCTCTACAGTATGAGGAACATGTTTCTATAATGTCAAGGAGTAGCTCCATTTTCAAGTTCCCAGATGACAAGGCAAGATCAGTCAGAGTTTGTCGTTTATTTATTTGTTAACTTTAACACACCATGCTGGATTGTAGCCATGGGCTAATTTCCATCTGTTGTCCCACACTTGCACTCACACTACCTGGCCTATTGTACATGTTTTTAGTGGTCGGGGAAACTGGAGTCTGCTGGAAACCTACGCAGACACAGGGAGAACATGCAAGCTCCACAGAAAGGCCCCGGTTAAGGCCCTGGCCCCGCTACTGTGCCATTATTTGGACCGAAGACTTATTATCAACGAACGCTTCGTAAACAAGGACTTTAGCCAGCTTCGCCTTCTGGCTAAAGTGAAGCCTTTCCTCAGCCGCTCCGACCTGGAAAAAACTATTCACGCATTCATCAGCTCACGATTGGATTACTGCAATGCACTGTATATTGGACTCAGTCAAACCCTCATTCACAGATTACAACTTGTGCAAAATGCTGCTGCCCGGCTCCTCACCAACTCTCGCAAACATGACCATATCACACCTGTCCTTTACTCCCTGCATTGGCTCCCGGTCCTTTTCAGAATCCAGTACAAACTTTTGCTTTTTGTTTTCAGTTCCATCCACGGCCTTGCACCTGTGTATTTATGTGAGACTCTGACCCCTCACCAGCCCAGCAGAGCTCTACGTTCTGCCCAACACCACCTGCTGGAGGTGCCCAGGTCACATTACAAAAAGTGGGGTGATCGGGCTTTTGCTGTGGCAGGTCCGAAACTCTGGAACTCGTTGCCACTTGAGTTGCGTGCCGTTTCAGACCTGCCCCTGTTCAAAACAAAACTAAAGACTCACCTGTTTAAAAAAGCATTTGACACATAGTTCTGTGGCAACTGTTGTGAATGTGATAAATGGTCTGTTTTTAATGAAATTGTACTCCTTTTTAAATTGTATTTTTTTATTGTGTGCAGCGCTTTGGTCAACTTTGGTTGTTGTAAGGCGCTTTAGAAATAAAACTTGATTGATTGATTGATTATTGGACAGTTTGTGTCAAACCTGATGCAGACCCAAGACGCTGCTGCAGCAGATCACAGCACAGCTGTGAGTGAAACTACGGCCAAATGCATTTGTATCATGCATTATGGATTTAGTTTAGTTTAGTTTAATTTATTGAAAGAACAGTGTGCAGTTACATTAATAAGATGGCTGCACCAGATATGGCATGATGCTAATTTCCATTGAGGCTAGACGCTCCAAATAAATAAATAAATACTTATCATAATCTAAATCAGCTACACCTGACTGTGACACTAACGTTACACGTCTCAGAAACTATCGCTACAAAACTCTACTTAATGTATCTGTGTTTTGTCAGAAACATGGCAGTGCTTTATTCTCCATCATATGTTTTCTTCATGTGTTACATTCATGGTGACTGGTGGTGCCATAGTTTTTTGTTGGTTTGGTTTGGAAGAGACATTTTAGCCTTGACCAGGCCCGGATCTACAGGTATGCAAAAGGGTGCATTGCAACCTTCTTTCAAAATGTTTGCACCCTCAGTTTTAGTGGCATCACATTGTATTTTAAAGAGGAGAATCTCTGTTAGCACCCTTTTGAAACGCTGTGTTTTTGTTTGACTACAGTGACGTTTGCTTAAAGGTTGAGTTGAGTCATTGAGTCATTGAGTCTTGTAATCAACTGCTTTCTGAGGCGAAGCAAATGCTAAACCAATCAGCGAAGGGCAGATGTGTGTCGTTGTTGCGATGTCATTAGCTGTTCCACACTAATATTCAAACAAGATTATAAATCACAAAAATCCCCCACTGCTGATGTGTTTTTGGTCATTCATCACAGATTGATAAAGCTCTCCTGTGCTCCGTCTGTGGATTGTTAATGAGGGACTTCTGCATTCCTGTTTTGAGTTTTCTCGAGCAGCGAACAAGGGCATGGACCCAGACTGATATCGCTGTCTATGAAAAAAGTATTGGTGGGGGATCATTCTGGACGTGCCAGGCTAGTAAAAGGCAGGCCTGAAAAAAATCTGTGGCCTTGATCCGGAAATAAGTGATTTATTTGGGTATTAGAGATTATCTCAAATTGCCAGAAAATCGCCAAATACAGTGTGTCTCCTTTAAATGCAGCTTGGACTCACGTGGAGGTGGTGGAGGCTTTGACGACCGGAAGCAGCTGCAGGAGGGCTCTCTCCGAACAGCCGTACCTCCTGAGGTCAAACCCCTCCAGGTCGGCGTCCGACGACAGCAGGAGGAAGGCTACGGCCGACCAGTCAGCACCTGACAGCGGGACCTCACACAACCAGCCTTTTCTCATGAAGCTCTGCACCTCCTCCACCAGGCTGCGGTCGTGCAGCTCATGCAGGCAGTGGAACAGGTTCATGCTTCGCTCCGCGGACAGACTTCCGTTCAGCTTCTCCTTGATGTGCTCCACCGTCTCCTGATTGGTCGGCTCACTCCCCTTTCGAGTGAAGGAACTAGGCAGCAGGCTCTGGTTGGTTGGCAGAGACAGCCCCAGGAGGAAGCGCAGGAACAGGTCCAGGTGTCCATTTGGACTCTGTAAGGCCTGGTCCACGGCTGACTTGTAGAAGGCTGCCTCAGACGTCTTCATGGACGTGGACAGCAGGTTCTCCCCGGAGCCAAAGAAGGTTTGATGGACGTGAAGCGCGGCCAGAAACTCCTGCACACTCAGGTGGACAAAGCAGTAGACCGTGTCCTGGTTCAGACCTGGCTCCTCTCTGAAGACCTGTAGTGGAAAAAATAATAACTCCTGGATAGAAGCTCTGATGAGTTTTATGAAATAGAGATCCAGTTTATGGAAAGTAAAAAGAGAACGTTGCTATAATCTGAGTTTTGGTTAAAAAACCCAGGTTCAAATCGAAAGCAATGGAATGAACGTAGATTTTGAGGTAAGAAAGTAAATGTTTTGACCAAGACTATATTTTGTTTAGTGCTTATACTATTGCACATAAAATCATATGACTTAGTGTGTATTCAAACCTGCACTGTTTGGTCCACTTTAAATGGACCAGGGTTCGTTTCGAATGCTGGTCCGGACTTTTTATGCAGGTGTGACTACAACAAACGAATCCTAGTGCGGATCAAAGAACCGGACCGAGACCCACTTTTTCAGGTGGTCTCGGTCCACTTCCAAACGGACTCTGGTGCGGTTCGCTTCAGGTGTGAATATAACCACTGTTGATCCGAAACAACTCCAGGATACATGCGCCTTTTCGGGCTTAACAAGCCACCGTAGCAAGGCACCGTGGGAAAAAGTAGCCCTCCACGACCACTAACACTAATACTGGATGGATGCTACAAACAATGAGCCGTGAACAGACCTGGAGCAACGAGGAGACACTGTGCCTCCTGGATATTTGGGCAGATGCGCACTTAACCCAACTGCTAGAAAAGACACACAAAAACGTATTTGTGTTCAGCATGTTCAGCGAGAAAATGAAGGAGAGAGGCAGCAGACGACTCTTCATCCGCACAAAACACCCCTTCCTCCAGCTACTCCGGTGGAGCTGAGGTTAATGGTAAGTGCTTTAGTCTCTTACGTTTCTTTTATTATCATAGTGAGCATCAAATATTCATTTTTATTTCATTTGTTGTGGTCATTGCTGTCCAATGGGAGCATCAATCGTCACACACGTGTATGTGTTTACAAAATATAGTTCACTTGCAAAAAGTACAGTCTGAATGCGAACTGCACCAAACGAAAAGAAAAAGTACACTTTTGATCCGGAACAAACAAGCGGTCCAAAGGACTTTTCTGGTCTGAATGCACCCTTAGATTAGATTAAATTGTAGTTTCTCAGGCAAAAGGTGATGCAGATTTCCCCTGCTAATTTCATTATGCTATTATGCTAATAGAGCTCGCTAAACAATGGCTGACAGGGGTGGGGATGGTTGGAACACAATCATCCCCTATATACAGTTAATAACACTTACTTGATTTGAATTCTTTTACAGAATGCCTAGACAGTGGAAAAGAAAGACTGACAGATTTGTGTCAGCTAATGTTTTTAAAAAAAAGCATCTGATGTGGTCAGAAAGAAGGGCAGATCAGATCAGTTGCAAAGGCACATGGGAGCTGCCATGTAAAACTGAGCAGATACTGCAAAACACAGCAGAAGCTGAGAGACCGGGATCCAGTGATCATCCCAGTGCAGGTCACACTGAAGCATCAGCAGAGTTTTCTCTGAGGTGCAGGAGGAAGTGTTGGCTGATTGTTTGACTCAGACAGCAGACCTGTATTATGAACTGACTCCACGTGAGGTTAAGCATATGACAGGTTAGAGAGAGACATTCTTCTGGATTGTTCTTTTATTTAAATAAACCTCAGTTTGAAGCATATCACATGGCGAGCCTCTGTTTTTGCTTCTTTTGTTTAACTTACCCCAGCATGTGTTACAACCTACCCCGGTAGTGGGTAGGTTGTAACAAAGGACCACCATGTATTTGACATCAACTCATGAGGTCTGTGATATGCTTGCAGAGGTTTGAATTGGTGCCATTTGTAGTCAACAAATGTGGGACTTTGTATACAAGTTTGAGAACTCTAGCTCAATTGATGCAGCGTGTTTGTAAAGTCGTTTCGTTCAATCTGTGCTGGCTTGGCAGTTTATTTGAATGTTACGTTTGAATGAAATAAATATATGAAATGAAAAGATGAATAAGGCGTGACCTCGATATCGTCGCTCGAATGGACAAAGGACACAAAGGATCATGTCAAAGTAATGTTTTTGCTAGGGATGCACTGATGCCACTTTTTCTAAAAACAATACGAGTACTTTGATTTAAGTACATGCCGATACCGAATACCGATACGAGTACAAGGCATTTTCTTTAAACATACTTTTTGAAGTGAATAGACTGTTTATAGACAGATTCTTTTCACACCAGATTGGTTAGTAATTAGTTACTTAACTACTTAATTTACCTTTCCTTGAGTAAAGTAGACTACACTTTTAAGGGAGGTTATAGCAGAATTTTACCTCTGCTCTTTTATTTTATTTATGTATGGTATTTACCATTATTTATCATTCACTATCATTAAATAGTTTTTATTTAATTTCATTATCATTTATAAAGATGATAAAGTCCACACTGTGACTGTCCATCATAGACAGAACAGCCCATGTAGTATTCAATACTTGTGCTGCATTTTATTATTTTTTCTAAATAATAGTATTAAGATGATTACTTATTACTACTACTAGATTGGCCTCTTTTTGCATAAGCCTTACTACCACTCCGTGTGCATTTTCCCATGTTTGTGTATAGCAAATTTAGCAAGTAGCCTACAACAATTAGATTTTTGCTGCAGCTTAACTTAGCTGAATATGGACATGCTGTATCTCTTTATTTTTCATTTTCTGGATACTTTTTAGTCGCTGGGTAAATGAATTCAGCCCCTAAGGATCAGGCGGCTTAAAGGTCCTATATCATGCAAAATCGACTTTTTGGAGCTTTTAGCCATGTTGTTATGCTATTTCCTTATCAAAAACACCCCCAGAGCGGTTTTTGGCTTCATTCACGCAGTTCTAAGTAATCCTCCTGAATCCTGCTCTCTGAGCAGCTGCTCCACCCTCTCCTGGTAAACGACTGAGCTGTTCAGTTGTGTCGTCACAGCGGAACGGAAGTGCTCTACGTCTGTAATGTAATGCCTTACGGCCTGATTTTTATTTATAAAACGGCTTTTTTTTTTTTTTTTTTTTTTAAACAGCAACCCTCCGAAGCGTCTGTGCTGTCCCACGACGCTAATCAAGCGCACCCACGGCTGGAGGAGCCATGGATCCGAGCATAAGTGTTGTTTTTGAAGACTGAGCTCTTTCTAACCTACTCTGGACACCGCCTGTTCTTTTTTCTTACCGATAATGCCACGGATGCGCGTTTGGCTACGAGAGGAACAGGGCTATTCAATCTTCCTAAAGAAGAGTGCACTGGCCAGAAGTTGGAATTTCTTTCCGGGATTAAGCTAGCTACTATATCAACCAACCTGATGGATGCTTGGTGAACCTTGGCCAGAATCAAAGTGGATTAACTTTTATAACTTTTATAACCAACACGATCTCATGGGAGTCCAAACTGAGCGGTGAGTCAATCAAAACGCATGTTAGCGTGTGTGTTAGCGTGTGTGTTAGCGTGTGTGTTAGCCATTTATGAAACTGCTTTGCACATGTCAACTCCTTATAACTGCATTATGTGAAGTAACTTCACTTTTTGCAGCGATATTTATATTTATAATACTGCAAATGTGGAATGAGCAGAGAGAGGGGTGGAGTTAACTGAATTGAAGCGTCTTGTCTTCCGGGTAGGGAAAATACCCCCAAAAATACTTATATTTCTCTCAAAAATGAGTACTCCATAGTGATAGAGGTACAATATATCATATATATGCCTATACTTTACTTTGGAATGGCTAAAATAGCATGATACAGATCCTTTAAGCATCGCTTCAGTCTTTGTCTGTATGAGGGATTAGGTGAACCATCACGCGCTGCGTTGGCGTTTTTGTTGCCAGCTCAGACGTGCTCTTACACAAATGCAGTTTTAGCTGATTTTAACGAAACTTTCTCGGGGTTCGCATTCGTTTTTAACATCGCTTTTACCTGGATCTATACTTTCACAACTTTTAAACACATTCTAACCTCGGCGTGGACTTGTGCTAGCCGGCGGCGTGGACTTGTGCTAACCGGCGGCTAGCTAATGGCTACACGACTCACCTCCATGCTCCCTGAGACGTTCTTCCGGGAACGTCTCCGTTCTCGGAAGAATGCGCTGTTCGAATTTCGACGGAGCAGAGCTGAAAAGATTGCGCCATAAATGCAGAGCTGAACTTTACGCCTATTCAATATTCCTCTTAATAGGTTTGATGTTAATGATGAGGAGATGATGCTTGTATGGGGCCTCTTGTTAAAAAAAAGTCATCTGCACAAATAAGCTAAATTCCATTGGCAAAAGTTTGTAGTACAACAGCGACACGCTGTGGTCAAATGGGTGCATAGGCCACCATGTTGATTAGAGCTTCTGCTATTTTGTGGCTTTTAGATCGTAAAATCCTTTCCGACAGCCAACTGCTGCAAACAGTGTCACCAGCGATGTCAGGCGCACATATATGCATTAACAGGATGAGGAAAGGACGCAGCCTCGTTGTACAATTAATAACATCCCACGTCAATTGGTGACTGTCACATTTTGACATGGCCGATGGAATGGCATGGCTTACTGTGATGGGTACAGAATATCTGATAAATACAAGCATTGAGACAACACTTGGTGTGGTGCTGTAGTGTAGGGGTTAGCGCAGGTGTCCTGAAGCACACCTTTGTCGAACACGTGGAGTGAGTTCAAGTCTGGTTGAGAGAGTGATTATTCTTTTAATTATTATTCATTGCGTGTAGTGTAAAAGACGCCAACGCACTCCTATGGTAAGACGGAACCTTTATTACCTTTTATCTCAATGTCAGTACAGTTATCATGAACATCACACACTATTTTCGTAGCAATCCTTTCCTGTTCCTGTCGACTTCAGGGGGAGACAGCAGGTCCACAACAGCTAATTGGCCATGGTGGCGCACAGCTAGCTACGATATTTTATGAAATATCCATGTGCCGAGCTCGTTCAAAATGTAAACATCACATCGTGACAGGGTCACGGCGAGAACCGGAACACCGGCCTTTTCTCTCCTGTATGTGCATTACTAAAGTAGTACAGGAGTCTTTTCTAAAGTTTATAACTTCAGTTATGTCCGGAGTCTGTACCTCTCTCAGGTTGAGGCTGGAGCTGACACAGACTGGGGAGAAGCGCAGCAGCATTTTCACTGTCACATGTCATGTTTACAACCATAAACATAAAGATTTTATTTTGAATGTTTTACTGAAAGTTCACACACAAGTAACAGACAACTGTGAAGTGAAAGTGATGAAAAATTATACATGCTTCTGTTATTTTTGAAAAGTGGGGAGTGCACAAGTATTCATACAGCATGACTTAATACTTTGTGGAACCCCCTTTTGCTGCAATAACAGATGTTACAGATGTAACAGATGTTACACAACACATTCTCAAGCCAGTGACAGTTTATCAATTGATATTAAAAAATTACAAAGAACAATAACAACCTTCTGCTGTGAGGTGAGATCAATACATGAAACCAAAAATAAGACTGATACACATAATGAAACTGGTAAACAATGGTTTGTTATTTGCTCCCTCCCTGTGCTTTACTGCTTTGAGGGGGAGTTTGACAGGGGGTGTGGCTTATCCCAATGAGATGTAAATGAGCCCTATTGTCACTCCCAACAGCAGAGAGGTGAGAATGGCCCAACACTTTGGAGAGGTTTTTCAGCCCTTTGGCCTTTTGGAGTTGTTAACTTAACAAATCACTGCTACACCTCCAAATATGATCAGATTTCCTTGTGTTACACATCGTTGGAAAGCTTGGAGACTACACTTTAATAATCTGTGAAAATCTAAAAATCCCCAAAATCGACTTGTGTCCCCCATTCCTGTGGCTGGTCACAATTCTCAGACTTTCTATCAATTTTACATAGCTCCTTTTAATATGATAATTTTAACCGGTGATTTTAATCACCATCATCATCATTCAGAAGCCCCTTATGAGAAACCAACAGACCTGGTTAGAACCATGAGACCATCCTTCTGTGGACCTGCAGGAGGAGCCATAGGGCTGGTGCAATGTGATTTGGGCAGCTCCAACAGCTGCCCCCACGACCCGGCAACGGACAAGTGGAAGAAAATGGATGGATGGATTTTAATCTACACATACTGTAGACAACGTTTTAGACCCCATTACTGCAGAGTTTTTAAATGTTCTTAATTATATGGATTTCACCCAACACGTCACACAGCCAACTCACGAGAAAGGGCACAGTCTGGACCTGGTCATCACGTATGGCCTGTCCACTACTGTGTCCTCTGTTATCGACTTGGCCGTCTCTGACCATTACTGTGTGTTTTTTAATGTCACCGGTTTTATCCAGCGAGAATCCTTGGCAAAACTGTGAGGAAACGAAATTTTACCCCTGAAGTGGCCGCAAAATGTATTGATGCTTTACAACAAATTCCTCCTGTGATTTTACCTGCTAACTGTGATTTTATTGTCGACAATTTTAACAGTAAACTACTCATCGCCCTCAATGCAGTTGCACCATTCAAACTTAAAGGGGGGTATTATGCTTTTTTCAATCACATAGCACCAGTCTATAGCATACTACAATGATGACGTAACCTTCTGTTGGTCTGTATATGCAGTAAATTAAAATAACTGCCTTGAATAAAATTGCTCTCTCAAAATGGCTGTACTGAACGTCTTGAAATAGGCCTCTGTCTCTTTAAGAAGCTTTCCGACACGCCCCCTTCAGCACACTGCTGTGGCATCTAAACAACTCTACTGTGCGGGGAGGGGCTCTGCTGAGCTGAGGAGCAGTGGTTGGTGGCTTGGCTGGTGACGAAAGGTCCAGAGGCGTCTCCAGGAGGTGGGGGCGTTCCTAGGAGGACTGAGGCATAGCTACACCTAAAATGGCTGCCGTCTAAGTTTTTACTGATTACTCAAAAATATGTGAATGAGCCAAGGCAACACTCCAGGCATGTGTTTAATGAGGGAATGACATAATAACATGATATAAAGCTTGAAAAAGTCGATTTTACATAATACCCCCCTTTAAAAATATTAATCCCAAACCCCTCCCCCCCTGGAGAAACGAGGAGCTAAAGCAACTCAAGAGAAATTGCAGGAATACCGAGAGGAGATGGAGGAAATTCAAAACAACAATACATTTTAAAATATTCCGTTCTCAACAAAATACCTACAATACAGCAATAAGAAATGCAAGAAATACATTCTTTTCCACAATAATCACCAACCACAAAAACAACCCAAAAGTCCTATTCTCAACAATAGTCTGGTCGATAATGTTTTAAATCCTGATTTTAACAAACCTCCTTTATACCCCACAGCCGCTCTCTGTGAGACACTATCAGATGTAATATTTTATCTAAGTAACACGGCTTTAGATACATCTGGTTGTCTATCTGTTCCAGAGGAAACACTGCACAGTTTTGTCCAGGTTAATGCTGGGATGCTTGATAAAGTTTTCTCCTCAGTGAGGCCCACCACATGTCTTTTAGACCCGGTCCCAACCCCGTTTTTAAAACATTTTATGGATCTTTTAAAGACGAGCTTTTAAACATGATGAATTGCTCTCTTGAGACTGGGGTCTTCCCTGCTGCCTTTAAAAGGGGCGGTGGCGAGGCCTCTACTGAAGAAGAGCAATTTGGACTGTAATGATTTTAACAATTTTAGACCGGTATCCAACTTACCATTTTTAAGCAAAATCTTAGAAAAACTTGTTTTTACCCAACTTAGTGATTTTAAAAATGCACATAATGTCCTTGAGAAATTCCAGTCTGGCTTTAGGGTAAACCGCAGCACCGAGACGGCCCTTTTAAAGATTTTAAACGATTTTAGATTAAATTATGACTCACAGAAGGTCACAGTGTTGGTTCTACTGGATCTGAGCGCTGCCTTTGATACAGTCGACCACACTATTCTTTTAACTCATTTAAAACACATCGGCCTCTCTGGTGCTGTCAGACAGGACATTCATGGTAAGTGTGGATACCTGCTCCTTAAAGGGATACTTCGGGATTTTTGACATAGGGCCTCATTTCCTAGTTATCCAGATTGTTGTTGATGTCTGAAGATATTTTTTTCTTAAATTCATGCAGTTCTTATATTTGAAGAGTCTAGTTGCGCTAGGCTAGAGCAAGGCTAAAGCATTTCTATGGTAAACGCTAGCCCGCATTAAAAAACAGTCTGACCCACTCCACAGTGCACCTGAGGTAAATCACTTATAACGCCAGACTAATGATATAAATGTCTGTGTCGATAGGTTAATTTTAACCATTTTGCATTTAAAATAACTTATATTTGAGCAGCATCAGCTTCGTGGCTGTAAGCTAACGCAGCAGCAGAGTGATCTGCGAGAAAATAGTCCCTCAAAATGCGGTAATTCATGTGATACAAGGTCAGTTTTATTTTAAAAATTATTCTATTAACACAGACATTTATATGGTTAGTCTGGTGTTATATGTGATTTACCTCAGGTGCACTGTGGAGTGAGTCAGACTGTTTTTTAATGCGGGCTAGCGTTTACCATAGAACTGCTTTAGCCTTGCTCTAGGCTAGCGCAACTAGACTCTTCAAATATAAGAACTGCATGAATTTAAGAAAAAAATATCTCCAGACATCAACAACACTCTGGATAACTAGGAAATGAGGCCCTATGTCAAAAATCCCGAAGTATCCCTTTAAGGTCCATAAAATTACATGTGGTGTGCCCCAGGGTTCGATTTTAGGCCCAGTGCTTTTTAACCTGTATATGCTCCCTCTTGGTGATGTCATCAGGAGACATGGAGTCAACTTTCATAGTTACACTGATGATACACAGTTGTACATCTCCATGTCTCCTGATGACACCAGGCCAATGGATGCACTTTTTAACTGCATTTTAGATATCAAATCCTGGTTGGCAGAAAACTTTCTCCAGCTTAACCGGGACAAAACTGAAGTTTTAGTCATCGGTCCTGAGGCCCAGAGAGAGAAACTTTTACCCAAACTACAGTCATTGTCTTTTACCTGGGTGTGATTTTTGACTCTGAGCTGACTTTTATTCCACACATTAAGAATATCACAAAGATAGGTGTAGCACCCGTACAACCACTCTATGTAGGACTTACCCGAGAATGATGGGTGCTTGGGTTCGGTTTACTCACAGGTGGATACCACAAAGGTTCACCTAATTAAGTGAATGTTGTCAAACAATACAAAACTAATAACTAGCCTATTTAAAAAATAATGAGACCCAGAGCGAGTGTAACATTTAGGCAAAAATTTAAAAAGCCATATTTTAATGAACAAATTAATAATTTTACAATTGGACAAAAAAGAAAAAGATGTAAAATAGCCTTAAACCTAAGGTAAGTTTAGGCCTAAAACTAATTCGCTACAATCAAAATTTTCCCTTGAAAAAGTACTGACCCCTTTAAACCCTATAGGTAAAACCTTTAAATCCAAATCCCCTTAGCTTGTCCCCAAGTGACAGCACCAACAAACGTTACACAAGAAAAAATGGAACACTGACAAAAGGCGTGAACTGTCTCACGCGCACACACTTAAACAAACGGTCTAAACTGTACTTTAACGGTGGTGGGCCCACTCACACACACACACACACACAGTACTCACGGCTCCGGAGCATCTCGACCTGAGTCAAACCACCCTCGTTGCAGGCCTGTTTTACTTGTGCTAACCGCACAGCAGGTCGAACCCTCTCATAGGTTCGGATGCTTGAGTGCGTTGCAATAAAACGATGGCCGTTGTCCGGTGTCTTGAGCGCGAGCCAAGATAACGGTCCCACTGTTCCTATGGCTTGAGTGCGTTGCAACTGAACGGTCTCTGTGGTCCGACAGCTTGAGTGCGTGGCAACAGAACGGTCTCCGTGGTCCGACAGCTTGAGTGCGTTGCAACTGAACAGTCTCCGTGGTCCGACAGCTTGAGTGCGTGGCAACGGAACGGTCTCCGTGGTCCGACAGCTTGAGTGCGTTGCAACAGAACGGTCTCCGTGGTCCGACAGCTTGAGTGCGTTGCAACTGAACAGTCTCCGTGGTCCGACAGCTTGAGTGCGTTGCAACAGAACGGTCTCCGTGGTCCGACAGCTTGAGTGCGTGGCAACGGAACGGTCTCCGTGGTCCGACAGCTTGAGTGCGTGGCAACAGAACGGTCTCCGTGGTCCGACAGCTTGAGTGCGTGCAACTGAACAGTCTCCGTGGTCCGACAGCTTGAGTGCGTTGGCAACTGAACAGTCTCCGTGGTCCGACAGCTTGAGTGCGTGGCAACGGAACGGTCTCCGTGGTCCGACAGCTTGAGTGCGTGGCAACAGAACGGTCTCCGTGGTCCGACAGCTTGAGTGCGTGGCAACGGAACGTCTCCGTGGTCCGACAGCTTGAGTGCGTTGCAACAGAACGGTCTCCGTGGTCCGACAGCTGAGTGCGTGGCAACTGAACAGTCTCCGTGGTCCGACAGCTTGAGTGCGTGGCAACGGAACGGTCTCCGTGGTCCGACAGCTTGAGTGCGTGGCAACGGAACGGTCTCCGTGGTCCGACAGCTTGAGTGCGTGGCAACGAACGTCTCCGTGGTCCGACAGCTTGAGTGCGTGGCAACGGAACGGTCTCCGTGGTCCGACAGCTTGAGTGCGTGGCAACGGAACGGTCTCCGTGGTCCGACAGCTTGAGTGCGTGGCAACGGAACGGTCTCCGTGGTCCGACAGCTTGAGGTGCAACTGAACAGTCTCCGTGGTCCGACAGCTTGAGTGCGTGGCAACGGAACGGTCTCCGTGGTCCGACAGCTTGAGTGCGTGGCAACGGAACGGTCTCCGTGGTCCGACAGCTTGAGTGCGTGGCAACGAACGGTCTCCGTGGTCCGACAGCTGAGTGCGTGGCAACGAACGGTCTCCGTGGTCCGACAGCTTGAGTGCGTTGCAACTGAACAGTCTCCGTGGTCCGACAGCTTGAGTGCGTTGCAACTGAACAGTCTCCGTGGTCCGACAGCTTGAGTGCGTGGCAACGGAACGGTCTCCGTGGTCCGACAGCTTGAGTGCGTGGCAACAGAACGGTCTCCGTGGTCCGACAGCTTGAGTGCGTGGCAACGGAACGGTCTCCGTGGTCCGACAGCTTGAGTGCGTTGCAACGAACGGTCTCCGTGGTCCGACAGCTTGAGTGCGTTGCAACTGAACAGTCTCCGTGGTCCGACAGCTTGAGTGCGTGGCAACGGAACGGTCTCCGTGGTCCGACAGCTGAGTGCGTGGCAACAGAACGGTCTCCGTGGTCCGACAGCTTGAGTGCGTTGCAACAGAACGGTCTCCGTGGTCCGACAGCTTGAGTGCGTGGCAACGGAACGGTCTCCGTGGTCCGACAGCTTGAGTGCGTGGCAACAGAACGGTCTCCGTGGTCCGACAGCATGAGTGCGTGGCAACAGAACGGTCTCCGTGGTCCGACAGCTTGAGTGCGTGGCAACGGAACGGTCTCCGTGGTCCGATAGCTTGAGTGCGTGGCAACAGAACGGTCTCCGTGGTCCAGTAGCTTGAGTGCGTGGCAACCATAGACTGTTAAAAAGAATAGACAGCTCCTCCTCACTCCTCCCCGTTTACCACAATGACCACGTTCGAGGGGGAAATCATGGCGGATTTACAGACTCCTCCTCCCCAGCTCTGACGAAGCATGTTCCTAATAAGGGCAAAAGGGCGGGATCTCACTGTAGACTCGGCCCTTGCGTGACGTGTAGCTCGCGCAGCTCCAATGCCAACAGTCCGACCTCTGTTAAGTAGGAGATTTAAAAAAAATTTAGTTCGAAAACCAGCCTGGTTTCTATTTTTTTGACTAACCCAGCGTTATCTCAGGAGGAATATGTAGCCATATTAAGTGTTGAAAAAATTGAAACCAGGCATTAAAGTTGTTTTTAACGTGTCTAAAGTCCAATGCTTTTCAATGGGGGCCTAGCGGCCAAATGGAGGTACTACAGCAATGGAGGAGCAATGGCGGCCTCCAGTGTATGCGGTCACAAAGCAGAGCAGCCAGCGGCCATTGTTGCCAACTGAACGGTCTCCGTGGTCTGGTGGCGTTGAAGTGGAGCGGTAACGGTAGCTCAACGTTAGCCCGCGGTTGCTTCTGCCTCGCTAACGTCCATCCACACAACGGTCCCCACGGCTCCTCTGGTCCCACGATCGATCCTGGCTCACGAAACCTTTCCTGCAAGGTGAAGGCGACTCACACGCGTCTACGAGCCTCCCGCTCCGGGTTGTCACAGTCCGTGAACTCCGTTAACGTCCACTGCTCCGGGAGGAAAACACATCCAGCCGCTCCGCTCAGGTCCAGGCGCAAAAGAAAACGTCTCCTGGAACTTTTTCCGAACATGTCCTCGAGTTCAAGAACACCCCCCCCCCTCACGAAGCAACAGCCAATCACTATCGACTATTAAAATGTATCTGTGGAACTGACCAATGAAATGGCTGACCATACAGCACGAAAAAAACAAAACAAAAAAACAGTTGTCTCCCGTTCCCATAGCAATAATATGAAATTAATTACAACATGAAACAACATAACTTGCTTAAACTTACAGTTTAATCTGAACCTAAAGTGACCTATATTTAAATCACTAAGAATATTAATGATCCACTATCATGTAATAATGAATATTAGGACAATTACTATAGAAAAAGTAATTAATAAACTACTAGTTTAGCGATTAAAGATGTGTTAAGGATTTATATTAACCCCTAATGTTCTGGTAATACCCTAATATTCCACCGGGCTACATAGGTTTTTACCATCTAAAGAACATAGCCAGAGTCCGCCCCATTCTCTCTCGGGCCAACACGGAGACGCTTTTATCACCAGTCGTACACTCTTAAAACAGATGTGTTGAAAACAACACAAACTGCATAACATGTGTTGTTTTTAACACAGTCAGTGTGTTGAGATATTTAACACATTTTTTGTGTTAAACATTTCAACACACTGACTGCGTTAAAAACAACACGTTGTGTAGTCCTTAACTAGACACAGGGATGTGCATTTTTTAACACATTTTGTGTTAAAAAGTGTGTTATTTGTATTTCATTGTATTTTACCCCTAAAATGAATATTATACATGCATGAATTACACTACAATAATCACAAACAATATAATTAAAAGTAATTCTTATCTATTATGTATTCGCAAATCACAAATGTGAAAACATAAAAGAATCTCTACAGTTGGTTTGAAAACATGGAGGATGTTTGAAAAAACATTGAGTTTTTAAAATTGCATTTTTCAGGTTTACCATGGTCATAAGTTTACAGTACACCATACTAAAGTCAATAGCATTGTGCCAAATCTTACACACAAAAAATAGGGATGTTCACAAGCCACAATGTAGTTTGTTTTAAGTTGTTGTCCAATTGTGATGTGATTTTGCATCTAAGTTATGTGTTAGACACTGATCCATTAACTCTTGTCAATCGAAAATGAAAATCTAAGATTAGGCTAGTTGGCCAAGTCCCGACTTACATACTACACAATCATAATTTAACACTAAACTTAAATGGTTCAGATTACAAACACAGCACATTTAGAACAGTCTTTGGTACTCATCACTCGTTTGGATGACGACTGTTGTTCTGTGCTTTGGTGCTGCTCAGTGCAGTGGTGCTGGTAAGTCCTGTTCTGTTGGGATGTCCTCTGCTGTTGGGAGAGGTCCTGGGATGTTGGGAGAGGTCCTGGGCTGTTGGGTTGTCCTGGGCTGGCTTGTTGGTTTGTCCTGGGCTGGCCTGCTGGTTGGTTGCCTCTCGGTATTTTTCCAAAAGGGCTTTTAATGCTTTTTCCAGTCTGAGCAACGACACAATACATTAACATTTGAATACTTATGAAGTTAACACATTATAAATATTTCTTTATGTTGTACAACTGATACAGAAGCAAATTATGTTTAAATGTTTTACAAAGACTCCACAAATATTCAGAAATAAATAGTAAAACTCACTCTCACCATTTGGAGCAACTTCTGCACAGCGAGTGATCCATCAGCACACCCTGAAGCAGAGGTAGTAGGTAAATGCTGAAGAGCTCAGGAGGAACACGACTCTAGGAAACACATAAGACAAAATTCAATTGTGAGATAAGTTTACAGAATGTTAGAAGTTTCGGAGAGTTCATACTCACCAATCCATCTTGAAGTGGAAGTTACAGTATCATCTTTTTGGATTTTTGAAGGATGGCTGGGAAAGAGCAAAGAATAAGAAAAGCTCACATATTAAGCATGGTCTGAATTCTTATTTGACTGTATCACAAAAAAATAGTTCACCATGATCTCCTGAGGACAACTCCCCCTCTTGTATTAGGGTCAGAGAAGGTCCCACTGGAGGCTTGTTATTCTGACGACTGGTACTGTTTATGAATCTGCAATACAGGTACATAGTACAGACTAAATGCAACTCCAATACACGTTGGACAGATTAGGTAATACAGGACATATTCAGACAATATACATTTAAATATTTTACAGAGCATATACCTGTTGACGTCACACTCAGGCCTCCATTTTACAATCTATAAGAGAAGAAATTGTTTTTAGTGAGGGAAAATGTCAGCCTATGTAATTTTTTAAGTTTAATTTTCATAACTGCTTTCCCTACTTTAGCATATTTATGGCACACGTTTCACAATCAATCTTTAGATAATGATTTTACCAGAGTTTTGTGGCAGTGTTGATTTAATATTAATGTAAATTCTATAATCTCCGATGTGCCTTCATAATAAGTGCCAAGAGCTCCTATCTTAATCTGCTCAGACTGTCGTCCGCACTTCGTCCAGGAGCGGGGGCAGAAGGAGAGCGCAGTCAGCCCGGGGCGGAAGCGTGTGAGGCGGTGACAGAGGAGGCTGCTGCCCCGCACCTGCACACATGTCTGCGGTCTCGCTTCAGCCCCGCGGAGGCGAAGATAATAACGTTCAATGCGGCCTAAGTTTTATGTCACAGACTCTGCGTTTGGTTTATAGCAGCCAGGCTCAGTCACTGTATCCGGAGGAAGCTAGCTAGCATAAGTTACAGTTGACTTGCTTTTACCAAAGAAACAACTTCTACCGCGAATGGCAAACTGACGACATAAAGAAACAGTTTTCGGAAAATGTGAAATATGAACAAGTAATGCTCGCTTACCTTGTAAGTGTTGACTTGGCGCTCCTTTCTGCTCCAGGTCAGGGAAAATGTCAGCTCGAGCTGAAGATTCAAGCAGTGCGTGATTGGACAACAGTTTAACACATGCAGTGTGTTATTGTAAATATGCAACCTGATTGGATAATCATTTAACACGAGATGTGTTATTTTGTGTAATTTCATTTTTACACAGAAATTTCAACACCAACACAATATTAACACAACATGTGTTAAATGAGCCTTAACACAGAAATTGTGTTAAAATGTAACACATCTGTTTTAAGAGTGTATCGACTACTGTAATGCCCTGCTCTCTGGTCTTCCCAAAAAGAGTATCTCAGGTTTACAACTTTTACAAAATTCAGCAGCTCGTGTCCTGACGAAGACCAGGAGGCGGGACCACATTACACTGGTTTTAGAGTCGCTGCATTGGCCGGAACCCTCCGGTACTGAGTTCTGCCACCTTGGGTAGTGGGAAAAAAATGCATAAATGCGTCTGACAGACAATCATCAACACCAAATAAACAAAGAAGAAGAAAAGCACATGGAGATTATTGTGAATTTGCTGAAGCTGCTCTGGACAGAAGTCCACTCTTCAGAGAGAAACAGGAGGAATAATCATGTAAAACCGTCAGCAGCTCAGTCCACTTCCTGTACGCACAGATTTAATGCGTCTCAATATTTATCATAAAATCATGAACTTTACGGACATAAACTAATCCATAAATGTAGTATACTCTTTCCAAGCTCTTTTGCCCACTTTTTGTTTCACAACAATCAGCCTCATATTTTCGGTTTTAGAGATTAATTTAGGAAGCATAATGAAGAGGTGATAAAACAGTGCGCAGTTACGGCACAGTGTCGGCCTTTTTCACACAATGTTTCCTCTGATCTGATCCTCTGAATCTGCCCGTGCTAAAAGCAACAAAAAAGTCAGGAATCCTGGCTAAAGTTTAGTCTTTAGACTCATCTGGAGCCTGTGTCGCTTCTTCAGCTCACACAGACAGCAGAGGGTCCCTACTGGGAAATAAACAGGATTTTGACAGTACATAAAGAATAATACATAAATAGAATAAAAAATAAAAATTGCTTAATCTTTTTACTGTTTTTTTTTTTTTTTTTTTACTTTTCCCCAATTTTGTCCCCACTTTATTTCCCTTTTTTCCCCCAATTTTTTTTTCAAATTAAGCATTTCAATAAAACCTTTCAAGCACCAACATCTTTTCCATCACAGACCTGTGTGAAGACTCCGGAGTAACGAGCGACTTCTGCAGCGTCCAGCCCACACTCGCTCAGGTCGCTCTCGTAGAAGATCAGGTTTCCTTTCTGCAGCTGCTCAAAGGCCAGTTTTCCCAAAGACCGCACCATCTTCCTGGTCTCCGGACTCCAGTGCAGGTCCGTCTTTGGTTCACTGCTGTATTTAACCATCCTCTGCTGGATCTGAACGACCAGGAAGTGGATGTATAAGTTGGTCAGGGTCCTGGGAAGCGCTGGAGGCTCCTCCGTCACGATGCTCTCCAGGACCGAGGAGAAGATCCAACAGAAGATCGGGAGGTGGCACATGATGTACAGACTCCGGGATTTCTGGACATGGGAGATGATCGTGTCGGCCTTTGTCTTCTCTGAGAACCTGTTCCTGAAGTACTGCTCCTTTTGTGGGTCGCTGAACCCTCGCACCTCCGTCACCATGGAGACACATTCAGTAGGGATCTGATTGGCTGCCGCGGGGCGTGTGGTTATCCAGAGGCGAGCGGAGGGAAGCAGGCTCCCCCTGATGAGGTTCACCAGCAGCTCCTCCACTGAGGCGCTCTCTGTGGGCTTCGTCAGGACCCGGGTTCGGCTGAAGTCCAGAGGAAGTCTGCACTCGTCCAGACCGTCCAAGATGAAGAGCAGCTGCAGGTCAGCAGCAAAGAAGCAAATGTTAATTTCACTGACTCAAATGTATTGTTATAGTTTAGGGCTGTGTCCGATTTACTTTATACACAGCTTCTCCTCACCGTGTATCACGAATGGTTTTTCACTTGACCTGCAGGGGGGAGAAAGTGAGCTGTGTCTGAATCACCAACAGACAGAGTAACATCTACAATAAGTCGCTAAACTCCAGTAATAATGGATTATCTTCAAGAGACAATTCCATATTTATGATCAATCTGAGTCAGATCAGTTTGTCTTAAAATGCATATGACTTATTTAGATGGATAGCATCTGTTGTAAGTCATAATTATCATTTTAATTCAGTGAAGCAGCAATTTAAAGAACAACTAACCTCTTTACTAGAGCCTAAGGAGGCTTTCCTGTAGGAGCTGGGGCCATGCAAGGGTGTGTGTGTGTGTGTGTGTGTGTGTGTGTGGGGGGGGGGGAGCCAATGATTCAAAATGCATACAAGCTACTTTTTTTACCCACACAGATGGTTTTCGGCTCACAAGATTTGAACCAAAATGCACTTGCATGTCAAAATAATGACCGAGACATGTCTCACAGTTAGCCTGTGAGTCATGGTTAACTGTCAGACAGTTAGCCATGACTCACATTGTTAACTGTGAATGATTCGAGCTGTGAACAGTCCGGGGACCATGGTCGAAATCTTCGTATGGATTTGGGAACCAATCACAGAACAAGGAGGGACAGTAAGATGATGATGCACTATTCGATATACTTGTAGTTTGTTTATGGATATAAAAAAACCAAAATTTATTTACAGATCCAACATGACAGCAGCAGACGTCATCTTTGGATCAAGCTTTAGAACGTGTTCTAAATAGTTTAGCTCAAATGTTTACAACGGGTACGTCATACGTCATCTGATACGATGATACGATTGGCTATGGCTACTGCAGACACATATGAGAGACATTCAGCACAATGAACGGCTATGGACAATCATAAACCACACCTCTCCTACCAGAAAATGAATTGGCGGTCCCCAGACTAAATATCACTTGAGATTTTAGCTAGGCTAGTACACAGTACTATTAAACCCCCACTTAAACCGTTTATCAGACCAAAAAAGCTCGCCTTAAAAGAATGAAATAATAAAGTAGAGCTATTGTTAAAAAAGAGCACCTGGAGGTCTTCAAAGCTGCGGAGATCTTTGGTTTGGCTGAAGAAGTGGTGCAGCAGCTCCACCAGACTGTGCTGTGAGCCGCGGAGCATGTTGAGCTCTCTGAAGGTGAAGGGGAACAGTAGCTGGACGTCCTGGTTGGCTCTGCCCTCGGCCCAGTCCAGACTGAACTTCTGAGTCAGCACTGTTTTCCCGATGCCCGCCACGCCCTTCGTCAGCACCGTCCTGATCGGTCCGTCCGCTCCTTTAAAGATGTCTTCACAGGCGACGGTGGCCTCTGCTGGTTTCATAGTGAAGTTCTCGATGCTGATGACCTCATGCTCCTGGTTGACCTCCGAGTAGACAAAAGGAGTATCTCTATATTTTTCTCAATAACGATTATGAAGCGATATGTGTTTGCACCCTAATTACAGTTACAGTTAACCTACTTTTTTTTTACAACTTTTCCTCAGAGATTTTCTACATTTTATTGCACATTTTCCACATAAAAAATAATAATAATGTTTTCCTAATTTTTCCACATTATGTATATTTTGCTTCCCTATTTCCCTACCTTTTTTCTCAATTCTTTCTCAACTCCCCTCCCCTTTTTCCACATGTTTTTGTATAATGACACCACCCCCCCACCCCCAATTTATTACCTATTCTTTCCCAATTGTTCAAATTTTCTTTCTCTCAATGTCCCCCATTTTTCCTTTTTATTTTTCCACATTTTTATTTTTTTTACCATTCCCACCACATATTTATTCCATATGTCCTTTTGGGAGATAAACTCCATATTGTAAATTTGCATATCTTTCAAACAGAGGATTTAATATGATCATGTAGACAATATATTGCCCGGCTCTACCTCCGAGGCCCTGCCCTCTGTGATGTAGAGCTCTGTGTAGATCCGCTGCAGGGGGCGGGGTCTCCTGCTTTAGCCACGCCCTCAAACACCTGGCTGAACCTCTGCTGCAGGTGACGCTTCAGGCTTTCGCTGAGCGGGAGCAGCAGTGCGGAGTGAAGCTCGGTCTGAGGAGTTTCTCCGGGACTGAGCGGACTCTGCTCCGGTCTGTGCACAGGAAACATGTTCAACACGTTCATATCAATGCAGCTCCGTCCACAGCTATTTGAAAGGCTGTGGGAGTCTGTAGGGGAAAAAAAGGCAAAGCTGGACTTCATAGTAAGTGCACTTAAGTCGCACATTCAAAACCTGAATCTAAGCAACTGAACCTAAAACTATTTGTTCTTTAAATTCAGACCATAGCTGCGGACACAGCTGTCTCAAAAACATACAGTGGGAGGAAAAAGTAAGTACACCGTTTGGAATTTCTCACATTTCTGCCTAAATTGGTCATAAAATGTGGTCTGATCATCTTCATCAAAATCACACGAATGAGTAAACAGTGTCTGCTTAAACTAATACCACCCAAACATTTGATCATATTTTCATTGGCCGTAACATGTAAACATTCACAGGAGAGCGTGGAATAAGTAAGTACACCCCCTGAATCTCACTGAACTGCAGCAGTTTTGTAAAGAGGAATGGTCCAAGATTCATCCTGATCATTGTGAGCGTCTAATCTGCAACTACAGAAAAGCAGGTATTGCTACAAAAGAAGGATCAGCAGATATTTAATACGAAGGTTCACTTATTTATTCCGTGCATGTTGTGAATGTCTCAGGTGTTTCTGCAAAATATCTTGATAAACTTGAATTAATATTCCACTGATGATAGCACGTTGTCCAGGCCCTGAGGCAACAAAACAGCCCCGCACCATGATTCTCCTGCTCTATACTTCACAGTGAGGAGAGGGTTTTGATGTTGATGTTCTGTTCCATTTTTCCTCTACACATGACGTACACTATTCAACTTTGGGTCCATCAGTCCACAGTATATTTATCCAGTAGTGTTGTGGAGCATCCAAGAGCTCTTTCACAAACCAAAGTTGAATAGTTTGGGAGGAACACACAACGTCATGTAAGGAGGACAAATGGAAAAGCACAGCAGCATCTGTGAAGTATGAGCAGGAGAATCATGGTGTGGGGCTGTTTTGTTGCCTGGACAACGTGCTATCATCAATAGAAAAATGAATTCACAAGTTTATCAAGATATTTTGCAGAAAAACCTGAGACATTCCCAACAGTGTGGAATAAGAAAGTACACCCTTGTATTAAATATCTTGCAGCGATAACTGTTTTTCTGTAGTTGCAGATTAGACGCTCATAACGATCAGGATGAATCTTAGACCATTCCTCTTTACAAAACTGCTGCAGTTCAGCAAGATTCAGGGGGTGTACTTACTTATTCCACACTCTCCAGTGAATGTTTAAATGTTATGGCCAATAAAAATATGATCAAATGTAAATGTTTGGTGGTATTAGTTTAAGCAGACACTGTGTAATCATTCCTGTGATTTTAATAAAGATCAGACCACATTTTATGACCAATTTAGGCAGAAATGTGAGAAATTCCAAACGATGTACTCACTTTTTACTCCCACTGTATCTACAAGCAATAGTTCTTTCCTCCCGGTCAGACTGTCTTCCTGTATGGACACTAACAACAAGGAAACACAGGTGAAAAGAATCCAACTCTGTGCAAATTCAGAGCGATTTACGTCTGCGGCCACCTGTCAGTTTGAACAAGCGACTCGTGAAGGAACTAGAGCGAGCTGATTTTCACTCAGTGTGAGTGCTGTCAGAGGAACTGGATCATTTCAGGTCAATACTGGGACGGATCATTCAGATCCATTGATCAAGATAATCCGCTCCAATTCGGTCTGGATTCCACAGTTTGAAACACTGGGGCCAGGACTTTTTAAAAAGAGTCAGAGTTTTGACCAATGGCCAAAAAAGTAAGGAAAGTGAGTGTTTCAGTAGGGAAGTCCAAACTGGGTGCTCTTCAAGATTGAGTGGAGTTTATCTATAAACCTTGACGAGAAAGAGGAGATCTGAGGCACTCAGATGAATTAAAAGTCCTTTATTTAGTGGCGTTTCGGTCACCTGGCGACCAGATTTAACAATAACAACTAAGCACAGGTGTGCTTTAAACAAAAAGACCCAAGTCACATGACTAAAGTGGATTGGATTGAAGCAGTTACATTTTACATTAGTGCGTTTTTAGTGGCCAATAAAAACAGGCTGCGTCAGGGAGTGTGAGGAAATAGGCAGTTCATTTATCTTCAACTCCTGTCATTTCCAGGAGAAACTCCAAGACCTTCTGTGAGAATGCTCTGTTACCTCAGATCGTCCTTAAAGGTGACTCCCCAGCCTAGAGAGCGGTCACTCCTGAGGGACTCGCAGCTGGGACCAGGCTTCTCAGAGCTCCTGCACAGAGAATGTGTTCAGTGTGAGATTCAGAGACTGCAGGAGCATGAGCCTGACGGACCGTCTGAAGTTCAGGTCCAAGTCATGGGACCTGGAGCTCTTCATGGACTCAGATGTTTGCATCCACTCAGCCTTCAATAAATCACAGATAAACGATACATCTTTGGGCTCAATATTTATCGTCTTTACATTTTTTATTTTGCTTTTTGTCCCATTTGTTCTGTCAACAAAACATCTGCCTGTTTCCACGTTAGAATACGCTCATCTCCACCGTCATGTGTCGTGTGTTTCCTTTAGTTGTTTGAGGAGGAGGCACTGCTGCTTTGGTTTGCGTTGTTGACACATCCTTTAGCGAACAAATGCCACGCAAAAAAGGCAGTTTTATACATACGCCTATGAGTGAGTGAACTCAAGGCCTGAGGACTGAAACCCCACACACATGACATAACAGGGGGGAGCTTTACAGTGGTATGGCTTTTCTAAATGAGATGTAAATGAGCCCTACTGTCACTCGGAGCAGCAGAGAGAGGTGAGAACTTCCCAAACTTTACAGGCCGTTTACTCACTTTTGAGATATTTTGAGTTCCTAAATTCAAATTGCCACATCTTCTCCAAATATTATCAGATTTACATGTGTTACACATTGTTGGAAACTTTGGAGACTACACTTTCTTAATCTATGTCCAACTCAAAATGCCCCAAAGCCGAGTTGTGACACATGTGTCACATTTGGTGGCGGTTCCATCATGTCGTGGGGCTGTGTGGCCAGTGCAGGGACTGGGAATCTTGTTAAAGTTGAGGGTCGCATGGATTCCACTCAATATCAGCAGATTCTCTGGAGAACAATGTCCAGGAATCAGTGACAAAGTTGAAGTTGTGCCGGGGCTGGATCTTTCACCAAGACAACGACCCTAAACACTGCTCAGAATCAACTAAGGCGTTCATGCAGAGGAACAAGTACAACGTTCTGGAATGGCCATCTCAGTCCCCAGACCTGAATATTATTGAACATTTGTTGTGTGATTTAAAGCAGACTGTCCATGCTCGGAAATCATCAAACCTGACTGAACTGAAGATGTTTTGTAAAAAAGAATGGTCCAAAATACCTTCCGCCAGAATCCAGACTCTAATTGGAAGCCATAGAAAGCGTTTAGCGGCTGTTATTTCTGCAAAAGGAGGATGCACAAACTATTGAGTTAATTTGTCTTTTGTGGCGCCTACATTTATGCACATGCCTAATTTTGTTTAAATAATTCTTGCACACTTTCCATAAATCATATAAACTTTATTTCAATATCACTGTGTTTGTCTCCTATATGATATATTTAACTGAAATGTCTTATCCAGACAACCAGTAATTTATAAAGGAAAATTTACAGGGGTGCCCAAACTTTTGCATACCACTGTACGTACAGTCATGCACCATTGAGAATTAACTTTGGCTAAAATGTTGCAGTATGTAACATTGTCCCAATTCAAATAAACTTAAACTCCATGACCTTCTGTGAGAATGCTCTGTTACCTCAGATCGTCCTTAAAGGTGACTCCCCAGCCTAGTGAGCGGTCACTCCTGAGGGACTCGCAGCTGGGACCAGGCTTCTCAGAGCTCCTGCACAGAGAATGTGTTCAGTGTGAGATTCAGAGACTGCAGGAGCATGAGCCTGACGGACCGTCTGAAGTTCAGGTCCAAGTCATGGGACCTGGAGCTCTTCATGGACTCAGATGTTTGCATCCACTCAGCCTTCAATAAATCACAGATAAACGATACATCTTTGGGCTCAATATTTATCGTCTTTACATTTTTTATTTTGCTTTTTGTCCCATTTTGGGACAAAATAACAGTGTTTTATACCTGCAGTAAGTCGTCTCATTTTACCGTTCATGTTTATTGTGGGATATTTTAAGATGAAGTACTTTTCAAGCAAAACTTTACGGATATTTTTCAGCTTTAGAGTTACTACACGCTCCAGCGTCCTATACCTGGCTTATAGGTACAGTCGTGCACCATTGAGAATTAGCTTTGGATAGAATGTTTGCAACATGAGCTTATGTAACATACTTGTCCCTATTCAAATAAGCTTAAACTCCATGACCTTCTGTGAGAATGCTCTGTTACCTCAGATCGTCCTTAAAGGTGACTCCCCAGCCTAGAGAGCGGTCACTCCTGAGGGACTCGCAGCTGGGACCAGGCTTCTCAGAGCTCCTGCACAGAGAATGTGTTCAGTGTGAGATTCAGAGACTGCAGGAACTCTGTCCTACATGGATTTATCCGAGTCTTTGCTCTCAGCTCCGATGTGCATCATGTTAGAACCCTCGCAGCAGTAAAAGGCTGTTTAGTCACCGTGTGAAATTGCTCTACGGTGATGTCGCTGATTTAGGGAGAGCCCAGAGGCCGCACTCACTTTCATTACGGCGGGGTTTTCAGTCCGTCAAAATAACAGATGGCCTTCAAAATGTTCCGTCAAGGCTAACACTTCTCTTATCCTCAGGACAAAGTTTATAATTCCCGAATACAGTAGTTTGATGTGCAGTATGAGCGTGGCTGATGCTGCGGCTTTTGGAGCGAGAGCGTGTGAACTAACACTGAATAAATTCAGCTGTAACTACAGTGGCCGCGGGTCGACATGTGGAAAAATGCTCTGTTTCTCTCAGTCAGATAAAGACTTAAGTGATTTTGTGATATGTAACGATGCGATGTGTCACCCTATATCACAATACAATATTTATCACAAGATCCCAGGTTTTGACCTGGAAATGAGTAGTTTTTGGCATTTAACTGTAATCCACTCATCTGCCTCTACAGTTTGTTTCAGTGTTTGTGATTGAATATAAAAATAAGTGTGATGAAGCAGTTGTTACCTCTGTTCCTCAAAGCGGAGGCTGAAGTCCTTCCCACAGTCTTTGGACCGACTGCTCTTCGCTTCAGAGTTCAAACCCTCCATCCTGTCACTGTCCACAACAATGGGCCAGGTTAACATTTAGGCTTTGATTTGGTAACATTAGTTACAATGATTTTTATTATTGGATCTTAGTTATTAGTTATTTAAAGCCACACCGCATAAAACTGTACCCAATAAATAATATTCAAGCATTTATTTCATATATTTTCATCATTGAAAAATACCTCATAAATGTACAAACAAACATGTGCTTTTGCTGTGAGCGGCTCAGCTCTCCTAACACATGACTGTAACTTTACCGGGTGTGGGTACTGTATGTTCTTCCCAGTGGGTGTGCAGTCCAAAAAAAAAAAGAAATCGGGGTTGATCTCGTGGTTGAGAGCCCGGTGCTCTACCTATGGAGCTAAACAAGCGCTCGTGTGTTTGCAGAAAATGGAGTAGCGGCTTTACAGGTTAGGCGATATTTATTGAATCATTTTGTACTTAGGGCAAATTCGCCTGGGTGCCCAAAGATTTGAGTGGGTGCTCCAGCCTCACAGCCTATGTGTGGGTACGCCTCCAGATCGTCTCCATGGAGATGTGACTAAAGGTAGCAGAAGTTGAGATTTAAACAGATTAGGTTCTCCAATCCATTCTGTGATTACCCACTGCAGTAATAGTATTTTCTGTGTCGAGCAATATAGTACAAAATGTTACACAGTGTGCTTTATAAAAAGAATCAATACAAAATGAACTTTTCCTCCTTGTTTTTTGTCTTCAAAGGTCAATAAATCAGCTAGGGATTAGATACCAAAAATCTCTCTGAAAAAGTCTTTAATAAACAAGGAACAAAAAGTGTTTTGTCTCCTTTAGTATATTGTAACCTCTCACATTTTGGGGAAAACACTGGGCGTCTAATTGTGAAGCAATGGTATACAATTTATGAGCTTATGGTTAGTTTTCTAGCATTTCTGTGAAGAATTAAGATGCTACAAATATGTTACGAAAGTTGGGAATGAGTTTGGAGACAACATTTTAATTGAGTGGCTTCCTATTTCATTGTTATAAAACAAACAGGTATACAGCCTTTAAGTCTGCAGGAGCTTTGGTTGCGAAAATGTCAGGAAAAATGGTCCTTGAATTTACAATCAGTACAATAACAAATCAAATCAAACTCCTTGTTCAGATTAGGCAGTTTATTTGTCTCCAGGTGAAAGTTTATATGTTTAGTTAGTAGCCTATGGGTGGTCCAAACAATCTATTCTTTTGATACTAAAAGTAGTATTAAAGCTAGATGTTCATTTGAGCAGGAATCGATACTTTCTGTCATTTCCTCTGCTGCAGGTTTAGCTCAGAGCAGCTCCTTCTTTTTGTTATGATTTGGCTTGTGTGCTGTCCCCCTCCCCTTTTTGTTTTTTCTTTTGCAGCAGAGCAGTGTGTGGCAGGGGCGTGGCTGACTCCTCCTGGTGACTGAGACTAGACACCTGCACATCTTTACCTCATCAACCACAGTATAAATACCTGGATGTCTCAGCACCACACTGCCAGATAATTCCGTCCTGTTCGGTAGCTCTTCTCTGCACCTGGATTTTTTGAAAGACATTTTGATACTTGCCTACTGTTTTCTATCTGCCCAGATCCTTCCGGTGTCCTGCTCCAGTCGGCCAGCTCCCTGCCTCACCTGCCTGCCTCCGAGCTTTGTTTAATACACAGTTAAAGTTGCTTCCTGGATCAGTCTCTGCTTTGGGGTCCGATAGTTAAGCGCAACACTTTTACTTTTAAGCTCAAGCTAAATGTCTCTAAATGTTAGAAAATAAAACCCTGGATAAAGTTCTCAAACTGAATGATCCGTTGTGTAAATGTAGGCTCTGATCCTGCTGCCGGTTTGGATAAAAACTGTAGAATTAGCGATTGTAGCCAATGTTCGCTTAGTAGCCCATTCATTATGGCATGGCTTAGCCTAGCCGCTTTCATCCGTTTACATGTATCAGTTAGCGTTGGATATGAAGCAATTTTTCTCTTAAAATTCTCAACAAAATGAACTGAAATCAAAGCCAACTTTCCTTTCTGTCCTGGACTCATGGATATACAGCGGGAACCATATGTTTACATACACTTCATAAAAAGACACATTTGCATTTTATTCTCAGTGTCAGACATGAAACCAGAATTAACCTTTTTTTTGGTCAATTACAATTTAAAAACAAATATTTCTATTTGTAAATGGTAAATTGACAATAGATTTGTCAAATTCCAGAAGAATGAGATAGAATTTTCTGCACAATGTTGTATTACTTTTTACAAAACCAAAGGTTTACATACATTTCATTAATATTTGGTAGCATTGCCTTTAAACTGTATATTTTGGTCAAACATTTTGGATATCCTTCCACAAGTTTCTCACAATAGTTGGATGAGTTTTGGTCCATTCCTCCAAACAGAACTGGTGTAACTGAGACACATTTGTAGGCCACCTTGCGTGCCTATGCCTTTAAAGCTCTGTCCATACATTTACAACTGGACTGAGATCAGGACTTAGTTTTTTCCACTTCAAAACATTGACTTTGTTTTCCTTAAGTCACTTTGTAACCAGTTTGGCAGTTTGCTTTGGGAATTGTCCATTTGGAAGACCCATCTGTGCTCAAGCTTTAACTTCCTGGCTGATGTCTTGAGATGTTGCTCCAATATTTCCACATAGAGTTCTTTCTTCATGATGTCATCTATTTTGTGAAGTGCACCAGCCCCTCCCACAGCAAAACAACCCCACAGCATGATGCTGCCACCCCCGTATTTCACAGTTGGGATGATGTTCTCAGGTTTGCAAGATTCCCCCTTTTTTCTCCAAACGTGACGATGGTCAATATGGCCCCAATTTTATTTATTTTTTTGTCAGACTACAGAATATGTCTCCAAAATTAAAGTCTTTATTTTTTATTTATTTGCAAACTGGCTTTGATTGGAGTAAGGGCTTCTTCCTGGCAGAGTTCCCTCTCAGCCTATGTCGGTACAGGACTTGTTTCACTCTGGATAATGACAAACTCTTACCAGGTGCAGCATCTTCACCTGGGGTCTCATTTACAAAACTGTCCGTGAGAATCTGCCTATAACAGTCCGTACGAGCAAAACCCAAACTTCACGTATGGAGAATAAAATTGGGATTTATGAAACCCTCCGTACGCGCAGCACCACGTACTGTAAACTCCCCTTCACAAATTCCACCTGGAGCATAAATGTGCGCACATGACCCCTCCTCAGGCCACGCCCCCTGCACGCCTCCATGTCACCATATAAGGACATGCAAAGTAACTTATGAATGAGATTTACCTAAACATGAGGCGATAATGAGAGGGTTTTACCGAGACCCCGGGAGCAGAGAGGGAGGGGCCACACGCCCATAGACTGTTAAAAAGAATAGACAGCTCCTCCTCACTCCTCCCCGTTTACCATAATGACCACATTCCAGGGGGAAATCATGGCGGATTTACAGACTCCTCCTCCCCAGCTCTGACGAAGCATGTTCCTAATAAGGGCAAAAGGGTGGGATCTCACTGTAAACTCGGCCCTTGCGTGACGTGTAGCTCGCGCAGCTCCAATGCCAACAGTCCGACCTCCGTTAAGTAGGAGATTAAAAAAAATATTTTTCGAAAACCAGCCTGGTTTCTTTTTTTTGACTAACCCAGCGTTATCTCAGGAGGAATATGTAGCCATATTAAGTGTTGAAAAAATTGAAACCAGGCATTAAAGTTGTTTTTAACGTGTCTAAAGTCCAATGCTTTTCAATGGGGGCCTAGCGGCCAAATGGAGGTACTACAGCAATGGAAGAGCAATGGCGGCCTCCAGTGTATGCGGTCACAAAGCAGAGCAGCCAGCGGCCATTGCACACGCCACAGCAGAGAGGGAGGGGCCACATGCCACAGCAGAGAGGGAGGGGCCACACGCCACAGCAGAGAGGGAGGGGCCACACGCCACAGCAGAGAGGGAGGGGCCACACGCCGCAGCAGAGAGGGAGGGGCCACACGCCACAGCAGTGACAGCAGAGGCCGAGGTGGATCTTTACTGACATGTTACGGCTGTTTCTCTGATCACAAGTAACCTACTGGCAGAGTGCAGAGTCTCATCAATAACACTTTTGGAAATACACTTTTAGAACGTAAAGAAGAGCCTTTTAGACGCTGATTGTGATATTTCCCAGTGCTGTTCACGGAGCTCACATTTCCTGAAACTACAGAATAAGCTCGGTGGGCTTTGAATCACTCAGATAGTCTATTGTTTTTTGAGCTCGCTGTACGTGCAGTGGGGATGAGGCACCGGTTCGCTTTGGACATGAATGAGGAGCAGAGTCCGGGTGGTATGAGAGAGAGAGAGGTTGTGGAGCTGCAGCGTCTCTGAATGGACTTGTGCCTTGGACCAGCCCTCAGGTCTCTGCAGGAGTTGGTCAGACTTTGGTTAAAAGCACAGAGCGGCTCGGATCCTTCCTGCTTCTCGCTCGCAGCCGGCGGCAGTGCGCTCCGGTGTCCGTGCATGAGCGTGCATGAGCGTGCACGTCTTTGAGTGTCACACATGACTACAATATTTGTATTAAGTATTTAAACGAAAGATTGAAACACTACACAAAGCCAACGGTTGATTTCCTAGATTTTATTTTTAATTATCTTAATCATTTCTGTAGAAAATAAAGAAATGAGCAGTTTAAAATGTGCACCAGACTTCATTTCCTCAATCCGTATAAATGAGACCCCAGGGGTCTCATTTATAAAGCCCACGTACGGACAAAATGAGGCCAAAACCTTCCGTACGAACTGTTCTGCGCCAAAGGTGGTATTTATTAGCCTGGCTAACGCCAGACTGCTGTGTGCGCTCGAATCTTTTCGAACTTCACAACAGCCTGGGGACCATGGCCGACATTTTTCCATGGATTTGGGCACCAATCACAGAACGAGGAGGGACGGTAAGACGATGACGCGCTATTTGACATACAGAAGCTTGTAGTTTGTTTAGGGATAAAAATAAATTTAAAAATATTTACAGATCCAACATGACAGCAGCAGACGCGATGCCATCTTTGGATCAAGCTTTAGAACGTGTTCTTAATAGTTTAGCTCAAAAGTTTACAGCAGGTACGTCATACGTCATCTGATACCATGATACGATTGGCTATGGCTACGTGCAGACGCATGAGAGACATTCGTAGCGCCCAATGAACGGCTATGGACAATCGTAAACCACACCTCTCCTACCAGAAAATGAATTGGTGGTCCCCAGACTAAATATCACTTGTGATTTTAGTCTGGCGTTAGCCAGGCTAGGTATTTATAGAAATCAAACTGAACGTGAAACATTACGCACCGCCACACTAGGTTTGTACCTGGCGTACGCAGTCCGCACTTTTCAGAAACGCTGCAAACACACGAGGAGAGGCGAGGGAAAGCAGCAAGGGGAGGTCGGATTGAGGAAATGAAGTCTGGTGCACATTTTTAAACTGCTCATTTTTTTATTTTCTACAGGAATGATTAAGATCATTAAAAATAAAATCTAGGAAATCAACCGTTGGCTTTGTGTAGTGTTTCAATCTTTCGTTTAAATACTTAATACAAATATTGTAGTAATGTGTGACACTCAAAGACGTGCACGCTCATGCACGCTCATGCACGGACACCGGAGCGCACTGCCGCCGGCTGAGAGCGAGAAGCAGGAAGGATCCGAGCCGCTCTGTGCTTTTAACCAAAGTCTGACCAACTCCTGCAGAGACCTGAGGGCTGGTCCAAGGCACAAGTCCATTCAGAGACGCTGCAGCTCCACAACCTCTCTCTCTCTCACCACCCGGACTCTGCTCCTCATTCATGTCCAAAGCGAACCGGTGCCTCATCCCCACTGCACGTACAGCGAGCTCAAAAAACAATAGACTATCTGAGTGATTCAAAGCCCACCGAGCTTATTCTGTGGTTTCAGGAAATGTGAGCTCCGTGAACAGCACTGGGAAATATCACAATCAGCGTCTAAAAGGCTCTTCTTTACGTCCTAAAAGTGTATTTCCAAAAGTGTTATTGATGAGACTCTGCACTCTGCCAGTAGGTTACTTGTGATCAGAGAAACAGCGGTAACATGTCAGTAAAGATCCACCCGGCCTCCGCTTTCACTGCTGTGGCGTGTGGCCCCTCCCTCTCTGCTGTGGCGTGTGGCCCCTCCCTCTCTGCTGTGGCATGTGGCCCCTCCCTCTCTGCTGTGGCGTGTGGCCCCTCCCTCTCTGCTGTGGCGTGTGGCCCCTCCCTCTCTGCTGTGGCGTGTGGCCCCTCCCTCTCTGCTGTGGCATGTGGCCCCTCCCTCTCTGCTGCGGCGTGTGGCCCCTCCCTCTCTGCTCCCGGGGTCTCGGTAAAACCCTCTGATTATCGCCTCATGTTCAGGTAAATCTCATTCATAAGTTACTTTGCATGTCCTTATATAGTGACATGGAGGCGTGCAGGGGGCGTGACGTGAGGAGGGGTCATGTGTGCACATTTCTGCTCCAGGTGGAACTTGTGAAGGGGAGTTTACAGTACGTGGTGCTGCGCGTACGGAGGGTTTCATAAGTCCCAATTTTATTCTCCGTACGTGAAGTTTGGGTTTTGCTCGTACGGACTCTTATAGGCAGATTCTCACGGACAGTTTTATAAATGAGACCCCAGGTCTTTTGCATTTGTTCTTGGGTTGATATTCACATTTCAGACACAGCATGTTCATCTCTGGGACTCAGAACCCGCCTTCTTTCTGACCTGTATGATGACTGGTCATTTCCATCATTGTTTTAACCAATGAACCTGGACCTTCAAGTGTCTTGAAATTTCCCTCAAGGAGGAATCAGACTTGTGCTTCCAAGGTCATGACATCGTCATCTGGGCTTTTCCTAATTGTTAAAGGTATACTGTAGTAATCTTAGTGTATGTAAACCTTTGGTTTTGTAAAAAGTAATAAAAAAAATTGTGTATCTCTCATTCTTCTGGCATTTGACTAATATAAATATTGTTTTTAAATTCTAATTGACCTAAAAAGATTAAAAGTTAATTCTGGTTTTATGTCAGACAGTGAGAAAAAAATGCAAATGTGTCTTTTTATGAAGTGTATGTAAACATATAGTTCCCGTGGTATTTGGAGCATTTTACACATTGTTTGGTGCTTTGAATGAATGCACTGTTCTGCAGTGACTCTGTTCATGACCGTGTTTAACCTGACGGTCATGGGACAAGTCCAGTCTGTAAAGAGTTTATATTGTTTATATTGAGGGTTAATATAAAGTACAGTATAAGCATCTGACTATAGAATATTGCAGCTGAAAATGCAGTATTTAATAATAAGAGACAAATGAGACCTTTATTTCAAGAACAGTCAAACCAAATAAACTAATATAGTGTTGATTATTCTGTGTAGAAGAAAAATAGACAAAAGTTTGCTATACCAAATGTAGTATAAATATATTTAAAAGGGGAGAAAGAGTTTTTCCTGCAGTGTCTCTCCTTAAACAAATAGGAAGGTGTGGCTTCTGAGAAATCTGTGTGCTGACTCTGGAAAGAATCATTTCTACTGTATTTCCTGCACCGTCAGTAAACCTGTGGATTAGTAAACCTGTGGTAATTTGTACTCAAGTACATAAAAACAATATTTCTTTTTACTTAAAAGGGACTAGAAGGAATAAAAAAAAATATGTATTTTCCACTCCCTACATGCTCCAGCAATGTCCTAATGAATAAGCCCAGACTTATTCACCACAACTGCTGCTAAAAGCCTGCACTGTCACTCAAAACCTTTCTCCTTCATCACGCACGAGGTTAACATAGAACATAGACTGGACATCTTCCATCTAGTCCCTTTAAAGGAATAGGCCACCGTTTTTCCATACTGAGATATGTTCTTACCTGAGCTTAGGCGAGCTGATACGTACATGTCTTAGCATTAGGCCTCTCCCAGTATAATCCTATAGCTCCAAACAGGGTGAAGTTAGAAGCGACCACGCTTTACCACGGGCACAAAGACCAGACAGGTACATATCAACTCGTCTAAGCTCAGGTAAGAACATATCTCAGTATGGAAAAACAGTGGCCTTTTCCTTTAAGATTGTAACTTTTCTAACCCTGTGTATCTCAAAACCAAAAAGGGAAATAGCTTTGAACAAGCCCCAGAATAGTTCCTCTTTAGCGCTCATTCAGACTTTTCCTTTTAGCCCATGGTTCAGACGTCATTCTGACAAAAATCCTGATTTGTTTAGCTCAGAATGTTGTCAGAATCTACACACAGAGTGAATTGTATTTACCTGACTTCGCAGAGGCAACGCGGCGAGAGCTGCAGTTCAGTCTGCTTTGGTCATTTCCTGTGCCGTTCCAAAGGAAGTGTCTGTAAACCCCAGATTCCACGGCTGCTTCCGAATCGAGTAGATTGGTAGGAGCCTGTGCTTCCTATCATACCTCCTTTAGCATAGGGAGCTCTGGTGGTTCCTCACCGGCGATTCGGAGCTATGTGCCATTTTATAAGCCACCGCACCACCAATAACCCCACACCCACCCTCGCGTCATTTATGCGCAACCACTGTTGATTGACAGGCACATATTTAATTCAATAATAATAAAAAAGATTATGCACAAGCCAAACATTATAAAAGTGACATTTTCGGAATTTATTATGAGAATGTATTGTTGATAAATTGAACTTAAATACAGTACATGTCTTCAGGAATTGTGGTAAATGTATAAAAACTGAACACAGGCATGTACTATATGTATGTATATAAATGTAGGTGTATATTTGTGTATGTGCATGTGTATATACAGTGAGGAAAATAAGTATTTGAACACCCTGCTATTTTGCAAGTTCTCCCACTTAGAAATCATGGAGGGGTCTGAAATTGTCATCGTAGGTGCATGTCCACTGTGAGAGACATAATCTAAAAAAAAAATCCAGAAATCACAATGTATGATTTTTTAACTATTTATTTGTATGATACAGCTGCAAATAAGTATTTGAACACCTGTCTATCAGCTAGAATTCTGACCCTCAAAGACCTGTTAGTCTGCCTTTAAAATGTCCACCTCCACTCCATTTATTATCCTACATTTAGATGCACCTGTTTGAGGTCTTTAGCTGCATAAAGACACCTGTCCACCCCATACAATCAGTAAGAATCCAACTACTAACATGGCCAAGACCAAAGAGCTGTCCAAAGACACTAGAGACAAAATTGTACACCTCCACAAGGTTGGAAAGGGCTACGGGGAAATTGCCAAGCAGCTTGGTGAAAAAAGGTCCACTGTTGGAGCAATCATTAGAAAATGGAAGAAGCTAAACATGACTGTCAATCTCCCTCGGACTGGGGCTCCATGCAAGATCTCACCTCGTGGGGTCTCAATGATCCTAAGAAAGGTGAGAAATCAGCCCAGAACTACACGAGGGGAGCTGGTCAATGACCTGAAAAGAGCTGGGACCACCGTTTCCAAGGTTACTGTTGGTAATACACTAAGACGTCATGGTTTGAAATCATGCATGGCACGGAAGGTTCCCCTGCTTAAACCAGCACATGTCAAGGCCCGTCTTAAGTTTGCCAATGACCATTTGGATGATCCAGAGGAGTCATGGGAGAAAGTCATGTGGTCAGATGAGACCAAAATGGAACGTTTTGGTCATAATTCCACTAAACGTGTTTGGAGGAAGAAGAATGATGAGTACCATCCCAAGAACACCATCCCTACTGTGAAGCATGGGGGTGGTAGCATCATGCTTTGGGGGTGTTTTTCTGCACATGGGACAGGGCGACTGCACTGTATTAAGGAGAGGATGACCTGGGCCATGTATTGCGAGATTTTGGGGAACAACCTCCTTCCCTCAGTTAGAGCATTGAAGATGGGTCGAGGCTGGGTCTTCCAACATGACAATGACCCGAAGCACACAGCCAGGATAACCAAGGAGTGGCTCTGTAAGAAGCATATCAAGGTTCTGGCGTGGCCCAGCCAGTCTCCAGACCTAAACCCAATAGAGAATCTTTGGAGGGAGCTCAAACTCTGTGTTTCTCAGCGACAGCCCAGAAACCTGACTGATCTAGAGAAGATCTGTGTGGAGGAGTGGGCCAAAATCCCTCCTGCAGTGTGTGCAAACCTGGTGAAAAACTACAGGAAACGTTTGACCTCTGTAATTGCAAACAAAGGCTACTGTACCAAATATTAACATTGATTTTCTCAGGTGTTCAAATACTTATTTGCAGCTGTATCATACAAATAAATAGTTAAAAAATCATACATTGTGATTTCTGGATTTTTTTTTTTAGATTATGTCTCTCACAGTGGACATGCACCTACGATGACAATTTCAGACCCCTCCATGATTTCTAAGTAACTTGCAAAATAGCAGGGTGTTCAAATACTTATTTTCCTCACTGTATATGTATATATGGGTGAGTGTATGTATCTGTGTATGTAAATGTGCATATATGTAATATGTGTGTATGCTTATATGTATACCATCCATCCATCCATCCATTTTCTTCCGCTTTATCCGGGGCCGGGTCGCGGAGGCAGCAGTCTCAGCAGAGATGCCCAGACTTCCCGATCCACGCACACCTCCTCCAGCTGTTCTGGGGGACCCCGAGGCGACACCAGGCCAGCTCGGAGACATAGTCCCACCAGCGTGTCCTGGGCCTTCCACGAGGCCTCCTCCCAATAGGACATGCCTGGAACACCTCCCGAGGGAGGCGACCAGGAGGCATCCGGAACAGATGCCCTAGCCACCTCAGCTGGCTCCTTTCGACGTGAAGGAGCAGTGACTCTACTCCGAGCTCCTCCCGGGTAACTGAGCTCCTCACCCGATCTCGGAGGGTGCGCCCAGCCACCCTGCGAAGGAAACTCATTTCGGCCGCTTGTATTGCGATCTTGTCCTTTCGGTCATTACCCAAATCTCATGACCATAGGTGAGGGTGGGAACGTAGATCGATCGGTAAATCGAGAGCTTTGCCCCTGACTCAGCTCCCTCTTCACCACAACAGTCCGATACAGCGACCGCATCACTGCTGACGCTGCACCGATCCGTCTATTGATCTCACGCTCCATCCGTCCCTCACTCGTGAACAAGACCCCGAGATACTTGAACTCCTCCACTTGAGGTAAGGACTCCCCACCGACCTGAAGCGGGGAAGACACCTTTTTCCGGTGGAGAACCATGGCCTCAGATTTGGAGGTGCTGATCCTCATCCCGGCCGCTTCACACTCGGCTGCAAACCGCCCCAGAGCAGCTGAAGGTCCTGATTTGATGAAGCCAACAGAACAACATCATCTGCAAACAGCAGAGATGAGATCCTGAGGTTCCCAAACCGGACACCCTCCAGCCCCTGACTGCGCCTAGAAATTCTGTCCATAAAGGTAATGAACAGAATGACCTGATTTTAGATAATAATCTTGATTGTTTGTTTTTAACTGAAACCTGGCTGGGTGCAGATGCTACCGCGGTTCTTGCTGAGGCCTCCCCACCTAATTTTAGCAGTGCTTTTTCAATAAGGAATGGAAAAAGGGGAGGTGGCACTGCTTCCATATGTACAAACACGCTTGCCACCAAACCTATTTTATTTGACCCGTTCCCCACTTTTGAGCACCATGCAGTTGTTTTTAGTAATCCCCCCATTTTATGTGTCACTATTTACAGACCCCCCAAAAAATGCCCTCTTTTTGTTAAGGAATTTTCCGAGTTTTTATCACTTCTACATAGCTCTTTTAATTTGATTCTTTTAACTGGTGATTTTAATCTACACATAGATAATCTTTTAGACCCTGTTGCTAGGGATTTTTTAAATGTTCTTAATTATATGGATTTTACCCAACATGTCACGCAGCCAACTCACGACAGAGGACACAGTCTGGACCTGGTCATCACGTATGGCCTGTCCACAGCGGTGTCTTCTGTCGTTGACTTGGCCGTCTCTGACCATTACTGTGTGTTTTTTAATGTCACCAGTTTTACCCAGCGGGAGACCTCGGTAAGAGCTGTGAGGAAACGTCATCTCACCCCTGAAGTGGCTGCAAATTGTATCGATGTTTTAGAGAAATGTTCTCCTATTGTTCTACCTGCCCCCTGTGATTTTATTATTGAAAATTTTAACAGCAAACTCAGGTCAGCACTTGATTCTATCGCTCCTTTAAAATTCAAGAAACTCCCCACAAAACCAATTCCTCCGTGGAGGAATGAGGAAATTAAACGACTCAAAAGACAATGCAGGGTGGCAGAGAGGAAATGGAGAAAAAATAAAATTACCATAAACTACCAAATATTCCGTGAACAACAAACAAATTACAATAACACAGTAAGAAACACCAGAAACAATTATTTCTCAAAAATTATTAACAATAATAAAAACAATCCCAAGGTACTACAATAGAACATCTGATCAATCCTGATTTTAACAAGACCAACTTTACTCCAAGTGACTCCCTTTGTGAGGCGTTTGCAGACCACTTCAGGGGAAAGATAGACAATATCAGATGTAATATTTTATCTACTCAAAATAATACGGTTTTAAATACATCTGGTTGTCTACTTGTTCCAGAGGAAACACTGCACAGTTTTGTCCTGGTTAATGCTGAGATGCTTGATAAAGTTTTCTCCTCAGTGAGGCCCACCACATGTCTTTTAGACCCGGTCCCAACCCCGTTTTTAAAACATTTTATGGATCTTTTAGAGATGAACTTTTATCCATCATGAATTGCTCTCTTCAGACGGGGGTCTTCCCTGCTGCCTTTAAAGGGGTGGTGGTGAAGCCCCTGTTGAAGAAGAGCAATTTGGACTGTAATGATTTTAACAATTTTAGACCGGTATCCAACTTACCATTTTTAAGCAAAATTTTAGAAAAACTTGTTTTTACCCAACTTAGTGATTTTATAAATGCACATAACGTCCTTGAGAAATTCCAGTCTGGCTTTAGGGTAAACCACAGCACCGAGACGGCCCTTTTAAAGATTTTAAACGATTTTAGATTAAATTATGACTCTAAAAAGTTGACAGTGTTGGTTCTACTGGATCTGAGCGCCGCCTTCGATACTGTCGACCACACTATTCTTTTAACTCGTTTAAAACACATCGGCCTCTCTGGTGCTGTCCACAAATGGTTTACATCCTACCTCACAGACAGGACATTCATGGTAAGTGTGGATACCTGCTCCTCTAAGGTCCATAAAATTACATGTGGTGTGCCCCAGGGTTCGATTTTAGGCCCAGTGCTTTTTAACCTGTATATGCTCCCTCTTGGTGATGTCATCAGGAGACATGGAGTCAGCTTTCATAGTTACGCTGATGATACACAGTTGTACATCTCCATGTCTCCTGATGACACCAGGCCAATGGATGCACTTTTTAACTGCATTTTAGATATCAAATCCTGGATGGCAGAAAACTTTCTCCAGCTTAACCGGGACAAAACTGAAGTTTTAGTCATCGGTCCTGAGGCCCAGAGAGAGAAACTTTTACCCAAACTACAGTCACTGTCTTTTAATCCTTCCTCACAGGTGAAGAACCTGGGTGTGATTTTTGACTCTGAGCTGACTTTTATTCCACACATTAAGAATATCACAAAGATAGGTTTTTACCATCTAAAGAACATAGCCAGAGTCCACCCCATTCTCTCTCGGGCCAACACGGAGACACTAATGCATGCTTTTATCACCAGTCGTATCGACTACTGCAATGCCCTGCTTTCTGGTCTTCCCAAAAAGAGTATCTCAGGTTTACAACTTTTACAAAATTCAGCAGCTCGTGTCCTGACAAAGACCAGGAGGCGGGACCACATTACACCGGTTTTAGAGTCGCTGCATTGGCTCCCCGTGTGTTTCAGGATCGATTTTAAAGTTCTTTGAATGGTTTTTAAATGTCTTAATGGTCTTGGTCCTTCTTATCTTTCAGAAATACTTTTACCTTATGAACCTTCACGGCCCTTCGCTCCTCTGGCAGGGGTCTCCTAGTTATTCCTAAAGTCAACAGAAAGACTCACGGCGAGGCGTCTTTCCAGTATTATGGCCCTCGCCTCTGGAACGACCTGCCGGAGGAGCTCAGGACCGCAGAGAACGTTCATGTTTTTAAGAGCAGGCTCAAGACCCACCTTTTTAGTTTAGCTTTTAACTAATATTTATTTATATTAACTTGATTTATCTGTTTTAGTTCTATACAATTATTTCTTTAGTTCCACTCTTTTTATTTATTTATTTTATTTTATTTATTTATTTTTATCTTGTGCTATTCCACACTTTTAGCCGAGTTTTAGCTGTTTTAATTTATCTTTTATTTTTATGTTCTCCCAGTGTTTCCTCTGAGGGAGCCCTCTGCCCCGGGAGTGCTGGTTGGCTGCTCCTGGTGCAGACGGCTCCTTGGATGGTGTTTCCTCTCTCGGTCCATCTGTACTCAGCCTTATGTCCCCAACTTTATGTCCATTTTTACTTAAGACTTTTAACAACTGGGCTGTCTGTATGTATATGTGTCTGTGTGTCTGTGTGTGCGGGTGGGGTAGGGGGAGGTAGGGGTTGTTGTTATTTATGTATATTTGCTGGTGGGGACTATTTTAATGATTTTTTAAGCACTGTAAAGCACTTTGTGTTACATTTTGTATGAAAAGCGCTTTATAAATAAAGTTTTGATTGATTGATTGATTGAACCGGTGACAAAGGGCAGCCCTGGCGGAGACCAACACGCACCGGGAACAGGTCTGACTTACTGCCGGCAATGAACCAAGCTCCTGCTGCGGTCATACAGGGAACGGACAGCCCTTAGCAGAGGGCCCCGGACCCCATACTCCCGGAGCACCCCCACAGGGCACCACGAGGGACACGGTCGAACGCTTTCTCCAAATCCACAAAGCCCATGTGGACTGGTTGGGCGATATATGTATACCAAAAAACAAAACAAAAACAAACTCGTACATACCCACTTGGGGTGTTCTAACATTTTAGTGTCTCCTGAGGTAGTGGAACATAAAGTATTTATTGTATTTCTGATCTACTCTACTGAAGTCATGTGTGTGGTGCAGCGCCCCCATGTGGACAGACCAAACTCGGCTCAGAAAAGACTCTTATTATTAATTAGGGTAACAGGATTTCACACAATAATCACAAAAAATAAGTTTGACGAAATAAAGGCTGCACAATAAATCGACACATTATCTTTATGGCATTGTCAGGGTTTTCCCGCAGGCAGACGTGTAATGCTGTTAATGCTAAAATACTATAATGTTAATGCCGCAAATGCAAAATATGTCTCATTTATTCAGATTTGCAAACATCGTTATTGTGATATTTCTTTTTCATACCTTGATATACATTTTTGTTCCCCCTGCCCTAATGTTTAAATCAATAATGTGTCACATCTTTATGTACTAGTAATTCTATACAATAATAAGTCAGATACAGCAAGTCAAAAGACCAACTGGACCTTCTTTGCCAGTTTGCACACATTTCTTTGAAGCATTGCAAAAATATCGTCTGAATATTGATATCGAAAAAAATATCAAGATATTCATTTTGTCAATATCTCCCACCCCTAGGTATCATTACACTTTTCTTCAATACCAATACTTTAATGATACTTGGTTTACAATACTGACACCTAAAACAAGAATCAGAAAATAGAACAATAATGTACTGTAAAAAAAAGTATCATTTATTTGAGCTAAAAAAAAAAAAGTTACTTGCTTTAATTCTGTCCCTGTACCAACTGCATCAACACTCGGATATAAAGATATCATTTATTTTTGTTGATCCCCAAGACTTTAGTGGTATGGTTTAACAGTACCCAGCCCTACATTTCAGATTGAACAATAAACGTGTTTAGCAGGTCCAGTTTATCACTATTAAAAATGCAGACTCATGAACAACCAAATATGGGCCTAAATTCTCAATAAATGTATTTGTATTTGGGCCTTTCATGAAGATAAACTTTTAATAAACATCATTTTTACAAAATGGTACTTCATTTGCTGCTGTTGATTATTTCTTTTTGCCCAAACATGAAACAAAGCAGATATACCTTTCATTATTTTATTGAGTACAAACATATTTATCATATTTAGGTTTCAGTGATAAATGAAATTTGTGCTAAAACAAAAAGACACAAATAAAGTTGCAGTGCTTTATGAGCTTTCTAAGGGAGCGACTAAAGTGCAGGTGTTGTTAAAGGAATAGAGTTCGGGAAATTCCACAGTTACCATGGAGATCAGCCATCTTTGCAGCTGTTAGCATACATTTCCATTGACAAACATTAGCTAAAACAGCATAAAAAGTGGAGAAAAATAGAATTGGAACAACTCCTTTACTGTAGCTGCTGAGTTACTGCTGGTAAAAACATCTAACACACTGTGGTGTCCAAATGTTTTAATGTGAACAATAAGTCCAGTCTTTTAACTTTTAAATTCTCCCATGAGTTTACATTTGATGCTAATCCCATAATGCTTAGCGATATGACATCACAGTCCCGAACTCTATAGGCCACCGTTTTTAAATACTGAGATATATGTTCTTACCTGAGCTTAGACGAGTTGATGCGTACCTGTCTGGTCTTTACACGTGCGCTCAGTCACGTAAACAGAGTAAATGTTCATGTAACTGTGTTTAAATAGGGGAAACGTGGAAGAGCTTGGTCGCTTCTAACTTCACTCTGTTTAGCCACATAGAGGAGAGGAGGAGAGGCTAAATGCTAACGCAGTCTGTGCTCTGTTTTCGTGACTGAGCGCACGTGTAAAGACCTGACAGCTACACATCAACTCGTCTAAGCTCAGGTAAGAACATATATCTCAGTATTTACAAACAGTGGCCTGTTCCTTTAAAGAGTGGAATGAGTGGAATGGCCCTAAAGTTGAGTCCCTTTGTCTGCACATGCGCCCTGTGTATATTTGTCCCGTCTTTAGCCGCTGCTGTCCCCCACAAAGGAAATGACCATATTTGGATTACAGCATCACCTGGATGACCTCACCTTTTACAGTGCAGCAGATACAACCATTGTTCACTATAATACTTCAGGTGGTGAAACAAGCATGAAATTTGGCATATCTTCTCCATAAGCCATTTTTTGAAAAGGACTGGGTGTCCGCTCCATATTTCAAGTTCCCTCCCCCCAGTTTTTGTCATAGGTTTTGCGTGTCTCCGATCATTAGATTAAGCAGTTCTAAGATCTAGTCAGACTGAGTTGAGGTGTGCAGCTAAAGCCGAGGGCAGGGGGCTCATGTACTGACCCGGACAGTGCACAGATCACACGGGACCTAACCCGTTACCCCCACCTGAACCAAGCACATGTTCTTCAGTTCAGCTTTACCCAAATGTATCTTACAGCCTATAGGCCAGTGCCTCATTTGAAAGCTAAGACCTGCAAACCTGACCAATATTGATCTTTTTCCTCTCTTTGTTGCTGTGTTGTTGTCACTTTTTTGTTGCATTTTCATTCTCATTTTCATCCTTGTTTTTGTGGCTTTTTCATCACTTTTGTTGTCATGTTAATGTCGGTTAATTTTCATCTCGTTTTTGTCACCGTTTTGATGCTGTTATCAAGTTTTGATTAGGGTAAAGCCAAACTGGAGAAAATGTGCTCGGTTTAGGTGGGGGTTTAGAGGGTAAATGACTGATGGGGCGAGGTGGAGGATAACTGAACCTAGCTGTATTCCATACATCAATGTGCACTTCAGACTTTTTTTTAATCTTGGAATTTTTTCATGGACACTCAGATTTGTTTGACAGAGGGTTTGGACCAAATTTCACGCTTGTTTCACAAACTGAAATATCATATACTTATCATTTGATTGTATTTGTGAATGAATAAGCGCGGGAAACCGGCGGATGCAGCATGATGTTGTGGTTACTTCCTAAACCTCCGGCTCCCTCGTGACAAAACGTCATGAAATAAGCATGGTAAAGAGCACGTTTGGTCATTTTTAAACTCTGACATTAAAACTGAGATGGTAAGGTGAAAACGAGCTAAACATCTCCACACTGACCACTGCAGGGCCTCGCTATTTCAGATATTTCCGTTACAGTCTGTCCTCCATCTTTGCTGGGAGGTTGTTGTAGGGAGAGTCTTTTGGCCGCTCCTCTTGGTCCACACCCTGGTCCCGGTCTGGCGCCCCCTCTGGCCCCGGCGGTGAGGCCTGAGGCTCGGGGAAGGCTCTCTGGGCGCGTTTGGGCACCGCGTAGTCGTCGGCGCGCGGGTTGTAGGGAAACTCGTGTCCTCTCGGGTCCTGCTCGGTTCCCATGATCCTCCAGGCCTCGCTGCGCATCTCCTCGGGCTCGTCGTACAGCGAAACCGGCGCCACGCTGGATCCCGCGCCCGGGCCTGGAACAAAACACACAAATCGTAATGCACAAAGAGTATTGCTACTTTTCTGGAAACACGACTTTTGAGCAATTTTTTAGACAATTTCATGTTGGTTCAATATACGGATCACTTTATTTCATGAAGTGACTGTGGTTTATTGGTTCTGATGCTGCTGAGCGGACGGTTGTAGACTTCTTTTGCACTTTTTACGTTCAATCAACAATGACAGAATGTCCAAGTATCAAACCAAGTATCCATTCCACTTGTGGTTAACTTGCTGTTTGTTATTGGGCCAGAAGATGGCACCGCATCACTATATTTCCCTAAAACAGTGGTTCTCAATCCCAAAGTGAAGTGGAAAAACAAGGGGGCCTTCAAAGCTTGTCTTCAAAACAAAGATTTAAAAAAAGTGTATTTTGGTAATGCTTTAAACCAGTATTTTACTTACAGTCATGGCTAGATGTTGATTTTTAATGTAATTTTAGAGTAAAACAGTATAGAATGAATAGAGTAAATATATATAGATTTTGGATTGATAAGGGAAATGGTCTCTTCATTAGAGAAAACTGCACATGACTAAAAGTCATTGTAAAACTAATCAAATAACCCGAGCTCCCGGTCTGTCATATCTGGACTGTTGCTCAGTAGTGTGGTCTAAAGCTGCAGCCGGGGTGTTGAAAGCGTTACAGGCCTTACAAAACCCAGCAGCTCGACTGGCTGTGATTGTGAAACCAGCACCAAAGTCATGCTGAGTCGACTGCAGTGGTTGTCAGTAAAAGATTCATTATCGTCTTCAAAAAATATGTTGCATCAAAGCGGCTTAAAATTCTTTACCAGAGTCTCTTACTTAGCAATGATAAACACGGTTATCCTACTAGACACGCCACAGCAGGGACATTTATTTGCAAAAAGTACAATCAAACAGCGCTAAGAGAATGTTCATGTACAGAGCAATGCATGCAAGGAACATGCAACCAGAAAATCTAACTCTGGCAGTAAACACAGAAACATTTCAATCAGTATTGAAACTATTTCTGTTAAGTGGAACTGAACTGAAGATATACTATAGCTTGAGGTTTGATACATAATTGTTGTATTATTCCAAAAAGTATTATATTAATATATTGTGAGTCAAAATATATTAATATAATACTTTTTTGTCACATACACATTCTTCCTGGCGTCCGCATGTGTGTATTGTGTATTGTGACACAATATACACATGCGGTTAGCCACATCAAAAATGTGGTTAAGCATGAAGACATTTATATGTGTCAAAGTTAGCAAATGTTGTTGCTATAATAAAGCACAAACCAATCGAAAAGTAAATATAAGAGTGCCGCTGTTATTTTTAGTCCATGGTTCACAGCACTAAGCTGTGGTTTATATGTCATTGTGGTGGAATAAGTATCTTCGGTGTGAGTTAGAGTCACTGGCCCTTTCAGTTTCTTATTCCACTCAAAAGTCCAATAAAGTCCATGATTCATAAAATGTAGAATATCAGTATAGTTACTTTTACATGATACATAGGCCTACTAGTTATTTTCTGTTGTCTGCTTATTTCATTTTCCAGGACAACTACGTGATGAGAACATATTATGGTGGAGGCCTGGTGCTGTGAAGCATAGACTCGCTTCATTTAAAGACTCAACATGAAAGAGTGAGGTATGTATTCATGGGAAATTCAGAATGAATCCTCCAGGGCTCGGAACAACTAGATTCACATTGCAAAATGAAAACATTTGCAAACTGCTATCCAACACTTATCTAGAGGTCTTTTAATAGCAATATTCTTAACACATTTTGAAGACTATCTGACACTAATAAATATTATCATATTAATCTAAGCTCTGAATTATCAGTGTCTGTCCTTTTGGCTCCTCAGATATTGCTTTGATTCTTGACTGTGTACTTTCCGTTAAAAACTTAAAATATGCCTTGTCTGTATTTTTACAGTGGGAGAACCTGCCATCTGTGGCCACATTCAAGCTCTTCTGTGATTGTCTAAAGGACTTTGGACAACAGAGGAATGATTCTGATGAGCACTCTTCTAAAGATCATCAATAAAAAGCCTCAGATTACAGGTGAATGTATTTTTCTGTGCATCACCGTCTTATAATCAAGTCATGTATTTAGATGTATAGGGATTTAATGAGTTGGCATAAATGAATTACAGAGAAGATTATTATTATGTTTTCTTTCATCAAATTGTAACTTGGGCCTAGAAAAAAAGTGTGTCTGTGGAATCTGACCGCTGCTTCCTCCTTCCTTTTTCTTCACACTTCCACTAATTCCTCAGAGAAGTCTGTACTGAAGGTCCTTCAGTAGAGACTTGGGGCTGTGGCTTTCAGACTCTCCCTCATCCCACAGAACAGACACGTCCCTTTACAGTGACAGCACTGCCCACTAATGTTACAAGAATCACATGTTTGACTGATAATACTTTGAACTGAACATTCATTTGCACTTAGTTTCAGATTAAGATTTTTCACATTTAGATTATAGTTTAGCTTCTTCAAACCTGCCAATGAAATGATATTAGGTCTAATTTCTGCTTCCTTTTTCATGATCAAATATGGCTGTAAAAATTGACTAAATAAACATGGAACTGAAATAGTTTGTTGCGTGTTGCTCATAGGGCTGCTCTCTGGTGTAACACACACCTGTGAGTCTGCATTCATGCTTATAAGCCACTTCTGCTGCTGTGTGGTCTGTTTAGGACAGACCTTTCCTTCAAGGGAACGCGTTCGAGTGTTGGTGGGTAGGAAAAGGGAGGACGACGCAGTTTTAGAAAAGGCACGACTAACCCCTCTGCCACAGTTCCACAATCATCCATTATCATCCCAGATACGAGACTTTATTTTAAAATAATAATAAACTCATATGGGCCCCAAAACTGTACATACAATGAACTAGTTGTAAATTAAACTTAACAGTACTTCAGGTCTGACCGGCTGACGTCAAGGATTCAAGCTGCTTTTCCTCCGATCACCGTCTAATCTGAGAATAATAGTGAACTTGAACAAGGACTGTAGTTCAGGAGTTACACTCTACACCAGAAAGAGTCTTTACAGGACCCCAACTACAAGAACTTTTCAGCCTCCTTGCCTGGATAGAGGGTGGGATAGAACAGTGGTTCCTAACCTGGGGGCGGGCCTTCCCACAGTGAGCTCCTGGGACGGCAGGTGGGGCCCAGAGCTTTGTCTGGTCAGAGGGTCAGGTCATAAATTTGCACAAATGGAATGGTTAAAAATCACAGGTGCTTAAAACAATCTAATTTCAGTAAATATGTTCATGTTTTGATTTATATATTTTTTTATTTTATTGGACTGACTACAGCATGCACAGGGGGGACTTCAAGATAAAAGATTGGGAACCACTGCATTAGAAGGTCTTATATTGAATGAATTACAAGATCTAACAGGCAAGACTGAAGTCAAGCTTTCGTCCATATGTCAAGATACACTTGATCTGCTTCTGATGCTTATAAACCCCCAAATCACAAAAAATAAAATGTTTGAAACTTATCTGGATCAATTTGTTATTTATGCTCATACAATCTTATCTGAAAGTGTTATATGTGGAAATAGTAGGTCCCATAGTGTGCTTGTTTCAATAGGACACATATTTCAAAAAAGGCATATTATCAAAAGTTATTTCTTAAAAACTAGCACTCCTGTCAACCTTCTTTATCCACATATTGAATATTTTAGTATTGTCTTTATTACTGTAAAATGTTAAGTCTGTGGCCTTTACACTTTTTGAAATAATTGGAGTCAAAAATGCCAGTAGAGGCTAAAATGTCAATTTTTTCACAAACTTCCCCGCTTTAGGAGCCAATTTCTCAATAACTGCAGGGAGTCTGCGTGTGGAAATTTTTGTGGAAGAAGTTTAACTATTTTACTTGATAAAATCTAAATCAAAAGTATTTCCTATTTCCTGGAACAAAAGTCAATTTCCAAGCACTTTCTGAAAGCTAGCCGATGGCCTACAAGAACGTGGTCATTATGGTAAACGGGGAGGAGGAGTTGTCTATTCTTTTTAACGGTCTATGGTCTGGACATAAGAACAGCGGGTCCACAGGTGTTTGGTCAGCCCTCTGTCTGCTCAGCTGTGAGGACTGAACAGAGTCTCATGTTTGAGAAGCACTGGTTCAGTTGCTCTTTATTCTGTATTAGGCCTTCAGTCTGGTTTAGCCATACTTTAGCCCTGATATTGCCCAGTTTATGCCCTGGCTTAGTCCTAGTTTATTATTATTATTTATATTGTATTCATTTGCTGCTGCTTTGGTGGTTTTTAAAATGAATTGAAATGACTGCTGGAATATAAATACAACCTTTAGAGGCCCCTTTCTAATTGAGCAATGATGATAATTAGTGAGCAGACGTTTAGTGTTAAAAGTCAGACTCGGAGGTGACTGACTGACTCACACCTTGACGACACACGAGGCTGTAACCGACACATGAATAGGCTCATAATGTCCAAAGACCAGCTTCATGTCTCTCACTAGTATAGTTGTAGCAGGTTGGACTGTTAAAGATGCAAGGATTGTTGTTGTTGTTTACAGTTTGTACTATATTGCTGCAATTTTGTGGCTGCATTTGTTGATTTTGAAAAACTAGGCTTCTGCCATAGTTAACATTTGTTTTAATGTAGCATGTTATTTGCACAGATAGAATAAAATGCAAATGTATACCGAAAATAAAATAAAATCTTGAAATCTCTGTGGCCCACGGCCAGACAAAAGGTTTGGGCATCTATGTTTTAGTCGCTCCTACAGACTCCACACTTTACAAGCTTGGACTAAACTACATTTGGAAGCTTTTTTTAATATCTAATTCCTGCCTGATTTGTTGATTTTTCACTTAAATAGTTTATTCCAAAACTAAAAAAGATCCAAAATCCCTCTGAGCAAATCTTTGGAACTAATATGTCACAAAATAAAACCAGACTTTTAAACCTGGCTCTGTCCATTATTTTGATTTTGTTGTTGAAAATATCTGCAATTTTCCACTGCATTTTTCCTCATACTTATACCAGTAATGTTCAGCTGTCTCGTCTTAACGTTTTGCATTACTGTCATGCTTTACTCTAAATACTGTTACTCTCATCAGTGATTCCTCGGGCCTGTGCGGTCACCTGAGTTCTGGCAGCCCTCTGGCTCGTCGTAGATGTGCTCGGGTTTGTCGCTGTGGAAGACGTTGCGTATCTGGAACTCGTCGATGCTGTCGTACAGAGGATCGGCCGGCAGGGGCTGCTCTGACCTCGCCACTCCCAGGTCTCGGAGGTCAGGGATCAGCAGGTCAAAGGGCAGTGAGTACTCAGAGTCCGCACTGCGACTCGCCTCGAACTGGGAACAGGAGGAAAAGACGCTTACACTTTTGAGAAAGTGAAAGAGAGAGGGTGAATTTCAAAAGTAAACACTCAAGTCCATTCCCCTCCTCCTGATTACCCCTGAGGCCGACCACAGGAAGCATGTCTCATTCTGAGGGGATTCTGATGAGTACTTAGTGCTACTTAGTAATGTGTAACTCTGATCTGACCATTGTTTTCAGTGACGAGTGATCTAACACATAACCATCTCCAAATCAAACTAAAGATGACAATATTAATGATCTTTGTTCACTCTGTGAACTGTTATCGAGCTTCCAAAGCAAAACACTACATCAAATTTGAAGAAACACTTGGAGTTGCAGCACGGCACAGTCAAACTTACAGTGAAAGTCCCACCAGGAGGTGGCAGCAGAGAGCTAACGCAGAAGGAGGTGGTTTTTGTCTGTGTCATGATGAGATCAGACATGGGTCGTAATCGTCATGGAAACGACTTTATTTATTCATAGCTCGATGTGAACATGAACTGACCAGATTCAATCAATAGCAGTAATGTAGCGCCCTCTAGTGGTCTGGTCACCATACAGAAAAGGAATTTCTAATCTTTGTCACTGGACAAAATACTAATACAGTCGGCAGCTTCTGACTGTAATAGATAAAGTTATGTGTAATCTAACTAAGTTACTTTTCAAATCAAGTAATCAATAAGGTTACTGAATTACTTTTTAAGGAGTAATCAGTATGAATTTTTCAAACAAACTGTGACAACACTGCCCTCATTGTTGTCACGGGAAGAAACACTTATATTCTTTGGAGCCAGGCTGTTGTTTTTGGGAGATTCCATATTATAAAGCCTATAGAATGGAAACAAAATTGCTTAAGGTAACATATTACTTGCTGATGTAGGGTCACCATCACTCCTGATTCTCCTTGACCTGTGAGCGACGTGGACCATGCTATCCTCCTGGACAGGTGCAACACTGTCGGACTGTCAGGCAGCGCCCTGGAGTGGCTTTGATCTTACCTCTCTGACAGGACTGAATGTGTTTCACTGGGAGCGAGTCAAGACGCCCCCGTTCATCAGGGATCAGTTCTCAGCCCTATCCTATACCACATATGTTTGCACTCTTGAGGAGATAAAGGCATGGATAAACAACAACGTCACCCCTCATCAGATCACCAACTCCTCCATATGCCAGCTCTCCTTCGATGGCCAGGTCTCTCCTCTTCTGTAACGCACCGTCACGCTCCATCAACAACTCATCTTCAACGATCACATGAAAGACCGATAAAAGACCTCGTATCTCCAAAACCTGCCCACTCCTCTCCATCTCCGACACAAAAACTTGTTCTCACTTTTACCTCCTAAAGACTGGGTTACTGTAAAGGACTTTTCACTGAGATTGCCTCCAAAAGTATTAAAAAACTACAGCACATCCAGAACAGTGGCGCAACACTCCCATCCTACACTCCCTCTGTGCTAAATAGCACTGTACTTGTTATGTTCTTCTTGATGGTGTGTTTTCTTTAAAGAGTACCTAAACGGGCGTGCCAAAGCCTTTCCCAACCCACAAACAAAAGTCAAAAATTGCTGTGAAAGAGGCGGTCTCTGAAGTTTGGGGGTGACATGCGGGGGGTGAGTGTGTGGGCCTTTGCATTGGCACAATCACAGCAGACTGATTACGTGGGAGGGACTTGGTTATAAACCACAGGTACAGGGGCAGGACAATGGGCAGGACAATGGGCAGCACCTGTGGAGCTGGTGCGGCTTATGACGTTCTGTGGAGGCCGTGGACACTCTCCAGCCAATCAGGAAATTCTAATTTAGTAGCAGAGTTTACCCTGAAGGGGGCGCAACCCATTCGTTTTCAGGCCAAAGTTTTACACATGTTAGCGCTATAATGTCAGAATAATGTCAGGGACCAGTGGACAACACTATGAGACACCCATTGAGACAGTTTATCAGTAAAAAAAACTTGATTTGGTGTTTAGTTACTCTTTAATGATGTTACTGTGTGTGTTTTTACTGAATGAGTTTTAATGAGCCGTGATGAAAGACACATTTCTGCTGTTTTGAACAGAGAGTAAAGTTCAATTCTATTCTATTCTGGCTCCCACTTTCCTTTCGCATTCAGTATAAAATTCTCCTGCTTGAGATCATACCTGAGATCATCCAAAGGCCGTCTTAATAATCTGGGTGAAAAGCGCCGCAGTGGGACTGTGTCTTTGTGGAGGCCACTCACCGAGCCGTTTGATCCATGAGATTTGGATTTTTTCTTGCGGTTGGCCCCGATCTGCGAGTATGTCTGGGCGGCGGGGTGGTTTGTCGCAGAGGGGGCGGGGTCTCCGGGCAGGGGGCAGCTGCTGATGGGTTTGACCTGGTTCTTCCGGTGGAGTGGAGGGTCTCTGTTTTCCAGAGTCAGACTCTTCACTGCAGTGAGCGCTTTGTCCACCGGGGGCTCCAGGCGACACTGAGGGACAAAGGAGGTCATTTTAAAGTGAAACATGCTATGGCTCCCAAACAAGTAAACAGTAAGGGCAGTTCAGAAAGCCCCTTCAACTAATCCCAGTCCAGTCGATGATTTAGCTCCACTCTGACGTGGCGCGTAAACTTTCTATAAAACGCGTTATGACACAGCCTAATGGCCTCACTTTACAAAGAGTTGTTTTGTTGTCCATGTTTACCTCACGGAAATAAATCTTTGTGACATGGCACTGTGATCCTGTGTCTTACCAGGTGGGGGCGCTGTGATGGTGAGGAGCTGTCTCTGTCTTTATGTGTGAGCTGCATATTGGAATCATTCACCAAACTGTAGACTGGATCCAGCTCCTGTGGACAGACGTTACAAACTTTTAGGGCCGTTTTCTCAAAATGTGCTTTACACTATTTCTATTCATTCATTTCATTCATTTGAATGGTACAAGGGTCAAGGCTCAGACCAGCCCTCACTCTGTGCTAAGCGCGCCCTATGTTTAGTTTAAATTTATTATAAATTATAATAGGAAAAAAATTAACACATAAATAGAATATAGGTACATTTATCCTCTTATCAAGACTAAACATAAACTACACTTAGACCAGGGCTGTTCAATTACATTTCATACTGTATGGGCCGTACCTCGGAGCATACCTCAGGTTATAGCTTGGGCCGTACCTGGGGCGTACCTCAGGTTTTACCTTGGGCCATACCTCAGGTTGTACCTCAGGCTGTACGGGCCATACCTTGAGGCGTACCTCAGGTTGTACCTCGGGCCGTATGGTCTGTACCTCAGGTTGTACCTCGGGCTGTACCTCGGGCCGTATGGGCCATACCTCGGAGCGTACCTCAGGGCGCGGCGGGAGGCTGCGGCTGATCGGTGGGTGGGTGTCTGGTCCCATTGACGCCTGCCGCTGCGGAATGAAGGAGCGCTGGTGGTTGATGGCGGTTTCCACGGCGAAGAACAGTGCGTTCCCCAGTTTTGTGTCGAACTCGAAGTTACCCTCGCCGGAGTCACAGCGCCGCCCCGCCTCGAAGGAAAATGTGCTCTGAGCAGAGAGAGGGAGAGACAGGTTATTGAAAACGCCATGACTGAACACTTCTCCAAGTCTGTTTTTTTCAGGTATCTGTAGTAGTAGCAGTAGTAGTAGGTGTAGTAGGTGTAGTACTTGTCCCGGCGAAGCGCCGCAGATATCTGTAGTACTAATAGTAGTAGTTTCGTACCTTGTCCCGCCGAAGTGCCGCAGGTATTGTAGTACTAATAGTAGTAGTAGTACCTTGTCCGGCCGAAGCGCCGCAGATATCTGTAGTACTATAATAGTAGTTGTCGTACCTTGTCCGACCGAAGTGCCGCAGGTATTTGTAGTACTAATAGTAGTAGTAGTAGTACCTTGTCCGCCCGAAGCGCCGCAGGTATCTGTAGTACTAATAGTAGTAGTTGTCGTACCTTGTCCCGGCCGAAGTGCCGCAGGTATTTGTAGTACTAATAGTAGTAGTAGTACCTTGTCCGCCCGAAGCGCCGCAGGTATCTGTAGTACTAATAGTAGTAGTAGTGTACCTTGTCCCGCCGAAGTGCCGCAGGTATCTGTAGTACTAATAGTAGTAGTTGTCGTACCTTGTCCCGCCCGAAGCGCCGCAGGTATCTGTAGTACTAATAGTAGTAGTAGTAGTACCTTGTCCCGCCCGAAGCGCCGCAGGTATCTGTAGTACTAATAGTAGTAGTAGTAGTACCTTGTCCCGGCCGAAGCGCCGCAGGTATCTGTAGTACTAATAGTAGTAGTTGTCGTACCTTGTCCCGCCCGAAGTGCCGCAGGTATCTGTAGTACTAATAGTAGTAGTTGTCGTACCTTGTCCCGCCCGAAGCGCCGCAGGTATCTGTAGTACTAATAGTAGTAGTAGTCGTACCTTGTCCCGCCCGAAGCGCCGCAGGTATCTGTAGTACTAATAGTAGTAGTAGTCGTACCTTGTCCCGCCCGAAGCGCCGCAGGTATCTGTAGTCTAATAGTAGTAGTAGTGTACCTTGTCCCGCCCGAAGCGCCGCAGGTATCTGTAGTACTAATAGTAGTAGTAGTAGTACCTTGTCCCGCCCGAAGCGCCGCAGGTATCTGTAGTACTAATAGTAGTAGTAGTCGTACCTTGTCCCGCCCGAAGCGCCGCAGGTATCTGTAGTACTAATAGTAGTAGTGTACCTTGTCCCGCCCGAAGCGCCGCAGGTATCTGTAGTACTAATAGTAGTAATAGTCGTACCTTGTCCCGCCCGAAGCGCCGCAGGTATCTGTAGTACTAATAGTAGTAGTAGTCGTACCTTGTCCCGCCCGAAGCGCCGCAGTATCTGTAGTACTAATAGTAGTAGTAGTCGTACCTTGTCCGCCCGAAGCGCCGCAGGTATCTGTAGTACTAATAGTAGTAGTAGTCGTACCTTGTCCCGCCCGAAGCGCCGCAGGTATCTGTAGTACTAATAGTAGTAGTAGTCGTACCTTGTCCCGCCCGAAGCGCCGCAGGTATCTGTAGTACTAATAGTAGTAGTAGTGTACCTTGTCCGCCCGAAGCGCCGCAGGTATCTGTAGTCTAATAGTAGTAGTAGTAGTACCTTGTCCCGCCCGAAGCGCCGCAGGTATCTGTAGTACTAATAGTAGTAGTAGTCGTACCTTGTCCCGCCCGAAGCGCCGCAGGTATCTGTAGTACTAATAGTAGTAGTAGTACCTTGTCCCGCCCGAGCGCCGCAGGTATCTGTAGTACTAATAGTAGTAGTAGTAGTACCTTGTCCCGCCCGAAGCGCCGCAGGTATCTGTAGTACTAATAGTAGTAGTAGTAGTACCTTGTCCCGCCCGAAGCGCCGCAGGTATCTGTAGTTCTAATAGTAGTAGTAGTGTACTTGTCCCCCCGAAGCGCCGCAGGTATCTGTAGTACTAATAGTAGTAGTAGTAGTACCTTGTCCCGCCCGAAGCGCCGCAGGTATCTGTAGTACTAATAGTAGTAGTAGTAGTACCTTGTCCCGCCCAAAGCGCCGCAGGTATCTGTAGTTCTAATAGTAGTAGTAGTAGTACCTTGTCCCGCCCGAAGCGCCGCAGGTATCTGTAGTACTAATAGTAGTAGTAGTAGTACCTTGTCCCGCCCGAAGCGCCGCAGGTATCTGTAGTTCTAATAGTAGTAGTAGTAGTACCTTGTCCCGCCCGAAGCGCCGCAGGTATCTGTAGTACTAATAGTATAGTAGTAGTCCGCCAGCGCCGCAGTATCTGTAGTACTAATAGTAGTAGTAGTACCTTGTCCCGCCCGAAGCGCCGCAGGTATCTGTAGTTCTAATAGTAGTAGTAGTAGTACCTTGTCCCGCCCGAAGCGCCGCAGGTATCTGTAGTACTAATAGTAGTAGTAGTAGTACCTATACTAATAGTAGTAGTAGTACCTTGTCCCGCCCGAAGCGCCGCAGGTATCTGTAGTACTAATAGTAGTAGTAGTAGTACCTTGTCCCGCCCGAAGCGCCGCAGGTATCTGTAGTACTAATAGTAGTAGTAGTCGTACCTTGTCCCGCCCGAAGCGCCGCAGGTATCTGTAGTACTAATAGTAGTAGTAGTACTTGTCCCGCCGAAGCGCCGCAGTATCTGTATACTAATAGTAGTAGTAGTACCTTGTCCCGCCCGAAGCGCCGCAGGTATCTGTAGTACTAATAGTAGTAGTAGTAGTACCTTGTCCCGCCCGAAGCGCCGCAGGTATCTGTAGTCTAATAGTAGTAGTAGTAGTACCTTGTCCCGCCCGAAGCGCCGCAGGTATCTGTAGTACTAATAGTAGTAGTAGTAGTACCTTGTCCCGCCCGAAGCGCCGCAGGTATCTGTAGTTCTAATAGTAGTAGTAGTAGTACCTTGTCCCGCCCGAAGCGCCGCAGGTATCTGTAGTTCTAATAGTAGTAGTAGTAGTACCTTGTCCCGCCCGAAGCGCCGCAGGTATCTGTAGTACTAATAGTAGTAGTAGTAGTACCTGTCCGCCGAAGCGCAGGTATTGTTTATAGTAGTAGTAGTACCTTGTCCCGCCGAAGCGCCGCAGGTATCTGTAGTTCTAATAGTAGTAGTAGTAGTACCTTGTCCCGCCGAAGCGCCGCAGGTATCTGTAGTACTAATAGTAGTAGTAGTAGTACTGTCCGGCGAGGCGCCGCAGGTATCTGTAGTTCTAATAGTAGTAGTAGTACCTTGTCCCGCCCGAAGCGCCGCAGGTATCTGTAGGGCCAGGTGAACAGCACCTGTCCTCCGCGGTCCATGAGCAGCAGGGCGTCGTCGTCAGCTCTCAGCAGGGCGTCGCCTTTCAGCCGGCAGCGCTCGGACGCCTCGGTACGACGCACTGCCACACGGAAGTCCTGCACGCCCACTGGGAAAACCGGCAAAAGTTGTTAGAACAGATGAGGACTAAACTAGGACGGGACCGGGGGAGTTCATATGTCGCAAACAAACATAAGGCATTTTTCTAAAGTCGAAACACTATTGTTTTAATGGCAAAAACGCATGCGTGCCACATGGGAAAAAACAACAAAGACAACAAAGTAGCCTGCAAACAATATTTGAAACGTAGTTGAGTAAAAAGTACAGATACCAGCTCTCAGTAAAAATGTAAAAGTACAGATATATGAAAGATGTACTCAAAAGTGCTCATGACACATTAGACACATAAATCATAGTTAACACAATTATACTTAAGAGTTTGCTAAAAAATTCCCACGGCCTTACCAGCTTTCACCAGTCTGACATTTTTTGTGATGTCTATTATTGCACTTGCGTAGTGGACACTGACAGGAAGTGAAGGAAGAGGCAAACAGATTTAAACTGTTGCCATGCCGACAATGAGAAATGATGGTGAGTCAGGAATTTACAAGAGGGTCTAAACGCAGCCGATGGAGAGTCACGTGATCAGTGAAGCTCCAGAACTCCACAGGAAATGAGGTCACCTATACACAACGGTGAAATTTATCTAAATGAATCTCAATAGGGCTGGAAAGCGGAAGTGCGAGAATTTGCAAGATTTCCGTCCACGGATACAAACAAACAAACAACGCTGGTTGTCCTGTACTGATATCGCGGACTTCATTCGCTCTGATGGCTTTTTCAGTGTTATTTTGGACACATTTCGTCACTGGGATGAAAAACTTCGTATACGGCCATGCTAGTCGCTGAGTGGATCGGCAAATGCCCCGCTCAGGTTTGTGGCACGGTCCCATTTAGTGATAATATTCGAGTAAGTTATACTCGTAGTGACATGCGCTTTTTTATATCTGTAGACGCCTTGGTCAAGGAGGGTCGACACCCCCGCCTGCCTTTTCCTCTGCCTTTGATTCGCTTTTTTTTTATTCCCCTGTCACTGGACATGTGGAGCGCCGTGTGTGAGAGCAACACCTCTACTGTGAAACAAACCACGAACTAAATATGGTCATAACCTCTTAACCCCCACTTTAACCAAGTACATTTTCATCACTTTGGCTTTTGTTGATTTTTTTTCATATTTTTATAACTTTTTGTCGCTTTTTTGTTGTGTGTTATGCTTGTTGCTGAACTGGTGAAAATGTGCTCGGTTAAGGTGGGGGTTAAGAGGTTTTAACTAAAAGAAAAAGTAAAATAAACTCGAGTCTTTGGTATAAATTGCCTCTGTAAACTATTTTATCAACAACGGACCTACGTGCCTTAATGTGCTGGTGTTGGTCGTCTCCAGCTGGCGTTGATTGGCATTTGTGTTGAACTGCTAAGGCTAATCACTCGCTATGTCATGAAAGCATTTTGCACTATTCAATTCAGCCGCCTCCTCCAACAGCTGGTTGGTTGTTTGTATCCGAGCGAAGAACCGGAAGTGCTTCTGGTACGAGACTTTCCGCCTTTAGTAAACTCCACTATCCTTAAGGTTAGGATTAGAGTTAGGTTTGGGGTTCGTTTCGATTAGTTTAAACTTATGTTACGTCATTTCCATCAGCTGCGTTTTTTAATTAATTAATTATTAATTTTGAAAAAAAGGTGCTTTTTTTCTCCTTTATTTTAAGTCCACTGAAGATCATCAGATTAGCCTGTCTTCTAATGTTATTCTTGTGTTTAAAATGAAATATGTTCATCTAAAATACATCAGATTGCACATCTGTTCAATTCAAAATGGCTCACAGATCAATATGGACCTGACTATTTCTAAAATGGTGGCATTGTGGTTAGGTGCTTGGTTTGTTCCTGAAAAAGTGAAGCAGTTCTCTCTGTCTCTCTGTTGTAATGATGGTAAAGAGAGGGTTTTAAAAAAGAATAATGGCAGTAACAGAAGAGTTGAGATAGTGCTGTTGGGTGTAAGGACATATTTGGAGTCAGTCCCAGAGTAATAAAAGCACTGGTCCATCACTGAGTGCGTGTCGTCGCAGCCACTTCCTGTTTTAGGAGGAAGTTGTCTGTGTGAAGATAACGTTGAGGCCGGCGACCAAACCACACTAAGTTTCCACCACACACAACGAGTGAACAAATTTGTGACAGTCCCAGACAAACTGCCCACAGTCAAGTCAATTTGGGGAGGGACTGGGAGAGACTTTTAACACCTGTGCACCCCTAATACATACTTTGGTGATGTGAGAGTTGGGATGTTTCCTGACAGGCTGCGATAAATAAATAAAAACTAATTTCACTGCACTTCACTTTCTTTTTTATGTAAACATCTTGTGACTAAGACAGGGTTATTCAAATCATGTTTGCCAAATCTTTCGGGGTCATTGTCCTCTGGGCTGGTCATTTGGTGAGTTCCACATCACCAAACATATTCATATTTTTTTATAAATAAATGAGAAATGTATTACCATCATTGCTCCAGTTTGGCCTAAACATAAAAAGTTGTTTTATATTCCAGCATTAAGTTCTTTTCAAAAACCACCTCAGCAGCTAAAGCAGATGAATGCAGCATTCGAACTCACTGTGACAGTTATTTCAGTCCAGTCGGCGTCAAAAGGTTCTTACAGTTGTAATGTATTACTTTGAAGCAGTGTTAATTTTTGACGAAAATGTCATTAGTTTTAGTCAAGATTTCGTCAAATAATTCTCTTTGACTAAATTGAAGGAAATAATGAAAGGAAAGCCTAAAATGAGTAATATTGTTGATTATTATACCCACAAAATAAGACTGTGACTAATACTCAGGAGGTTGTGGAATGCTTTAATGAATACTTTGTTGAAATTGGTCTGGAACTTGCAAAGACATTTGTAACACAAGACGCTGCCCTAGAACAAACTGCTGTCCATGGAAATGACCGCTTCAGTTTCTTCTTCCTCAGTAGATGAAATGGAGATTTTGCAAGTTGTTGGACGGTTCAAAAACAAAAAATCACTCGACTGCAATGGCTTGTATATGAGCCTAATTAAACATGTTATAAAGGAAATAATAAAACCAGTAACACATATTTGTAACCTGTCATTCTCAACTGCTACATTTCCATCTCTTATGAAAATAGCAAAAGTAAACCAATTTATAAAAATGGAGATAAACATGTTCTTAGTAATTACAGACCCATATCATTGTTGCCACAAATATCCAAAATAATTGAGAAACTGTTTGCAGTTCGATTAAATAACTATATTGATATGAATAACTTATTGCATGAAAGCCAGACGGGTTTAGGGACAAGCGTTCCACAGCATTGGCACTGATGGACTTGGTTGAGGAGGTAAGTAACTGTATTGAAAACAAAGACTATTCTATAGCCATTTTCATTGACTTGACAAAAGCTTTTGACACGATTAATCATAGTATCCTAATTAAAAAGTTAGAAAATAATGGTATCAGAGGTTGCCCACTACAGTGGCTGAAATCTTATTTATCCAACAGACAGCAGTTTGTCCAGATAAATGAATACAAATCTACCATGAAATACATTTTGTGTGGGGTACCACAGGGTTCAGTGATGGGCCCAATTCTCTTTTTACTGTACATCAATGATTTATGCTTCGTATCTAACAAATCTAAATTAGTCCTCTATGCAGATGACACCACAATTCTGTTTTCTGGAAAGAACTTGGAACAAATATTTTTCGAGATCTCAACAGAAATGGGAAATTTAAAGGAATGGTTTTACTGTAACAAATTGACATTGAACTTGAAAAAACTAAATGTATGATGTTTGGTAACAGGAGAATTGATACTGAACTGAAAATTACAAACAAATGAAGCAATAGAATGTAGGGGTGTGTATCGCCTAGTCTCAGGCGATACGATACGTATCCCGATACAAGGGTCACGATACGATACGATACGATATATCCCGATATTGAAGAATTAGACGATTATTGCGATTATTTTTTTACTACTTTGGAAACAACTATTCAGTAAACTAGTCCACCTTCATTAGATTTGTATCAAATACATTTGATCTATCCATCTTATGATATAAATGCTTTTCACTAATGTGCTTGTGACTGTGGTGTTTATGGTGATTATGTACCTTTGAACGGAAAACAGATTTCTTGGAAACCTAGTAATGAAACCAATTACTGGGGATGCACGTTTTCTAGTATTTCTATAGTTGGGAGTCCTTGGCGATCAGTAACTATTATGGGTTTCATCCATTAAAATATACAATAACTCAGACGGGGCATTTAAAATCGTGTCTACTCCACAACGGGTGTCACTCGTAGATCAGGGACATAATGACACGGGCATCACGCGCAGCAGTAGCACACAACTGAAGCAGAGGGGAAACTACATACAGCAGGCTCTTTTTAAACTTGTGTCGTAGTACTGCAGTGGCGAGACACAGGTTTAACATGAGTATGCTGTATTTACTGTAGTTTCCCCTCGGTTTCGTTTAATTCCGTAATAAAATGCTACGAAGATAAATCCATGCTACGAAGATAAATCCTCTCCAAACGCAGCGGCGACGCACTCAGCAATATGCACAAAGCTGTGGCTCTCGTAATAATCCAGGTCTCTGTCTTTGCTGTAAAAGCCAAAGCCAAATGTAGAGTTTTAAAAGAGCCCCGTAGCGTCTCATAGCTCATTCTTTTCCATGCTAAGCTCTTCCTGTGTTTCTCTAACTCTCACTAAATTCTAGTGTTACTCAAGCGGGCTGCGCGGTGCGCTGCCATCTAGCGGGCGGGAGTAAAAGTGCAGGACCAAAGAGAGACGCTGCAATGAATATTTCCCCAAAAATAGATGTTTAAATATCGATACGGGCGCTTTTGTATCGATACGAGAATCGCGCGACGTAATATCGCGATATATCGGCGAATCGATATTTTTCAACACCCTAATAGAATGTGTTGATCAATATAATGTCCTTGGTGTCATCTTTGACCACAAAATGTATTGCAATTATGGGAAATCTAAATACTTACTTAATGAAAAAGCTCTTCATACTGTTTATTGCACATTACTCCTACCTTACATCAGTTACTGTACAGAGATATGGGGTAATACCTATAAAACCAATCTTAATCCAGTTCACATTCTGCATAAAAAGGCCGTCAGGATAATATGCAGCGCTGGTAAGAGGGAACATTCTAACCCTCTATTTTTAAAATCAAAAATCATGACAATTCATGATTTGGTCAAATTTAAATCCTTACAAATAATGTATAAAGCAAGATATCGATTGCTTCCAAACAATATTCAAAAATGTTCAGCAATAGAGACGGCAAATATAATCTGCGAGATCCAATGAACATTAAGAAACAAATAATAAGTACTTCCCTAAAAAGCATGTTCATCACTCGCCGCAGGGTTGATCTGTGGAATGAACTCGAGGAGGACTTGAAATGTATAGCTCTCTGAATAACTTTAAACAAATGTACAAAGAAAAGGTATTTAGTAACTATGCTAAAGAAAATGAAGAAGTGTAAATCTATACTACAAAAAAACTATTCTTTGGCTCTGAATGATATTTGTATTTGTTTTGTATTTTGTATATATTTTTCTTCTCTCTCCTTTGCTAGATCTGCTTCGTTCTCTTGTGTACATTTTCTGTTTGTTTTCTTTTGTACACTCTTCTTTTTGTGTTCTACAATGTATGCATTTAATTGAACTTTACCACTGTCTGTAACAAAGCAATTGTCAAGAATAAGAATATGAGAAAGGGTTAGCATTAACAATTTTTATACTTCAGCTTACTCCTTTTGAGCTTTTCTGTGTGCCTTGCTTTATCATTGCATACAGCGCAAATTATGCCTGTTTGTTTATTTTATTCATTTACACAAATGGCTCAAATAAATGAAATGATAATATTTATTAATATCATATTTAACTAAGGTCCTTGGCTTCATGTTTGTTCTCCACATGAACGAAGCTCAGACCTGTTGCTTTTGGCAGTGAATCTAAATGAGGCTCTTTAAGTTTCTTCTTTTCATTTTTATTTAGACGTATTTTAGTCGACGGAAATATCTGGACATTTGAGTCATAGTTTTAGTCTCATAAACAACTTTTAATCAGGTTTTAGTATCATTTTAGTCAGCAAAAATATTACTTTGACTAAAATGACGAATATTTTGATTGACAAAATTAACATTGCTTTGAAGACCTGACTCTAAGTGCACACCAGAAGCACATGGCTACTTAATCTGCGTAAGCAAAAGGACAAACTTTAGCTCCGATCACAGCTGTGGGATTGATTCTACCTGAGTTCTGAGTAGGGCTGGGTGATAAATCGAATCAATTCAATTAATTGATGCTTTTAAAAACAGACGATATGGAAAATGGCTAAATCGTAAAATGGTGTCCGCCGCTGCATGTCCGCCTGACGAGCGCCGTGCTGACAAGTTAGCAGCGTTTTAGACGCTCCGTAGTGCCTGTTTTCAAAAATGATATCGGTGGAACCGAGCCAGCAACTTTCTAACGATCTCTGCTGCTTCACAAAGGCCGTGTGTTGTGTTTTTGTTGTGCGTGATGGAGTTTTCTTTGCTAAAACAAAGTTTCCCCCAGTATGCCTCTCTCCCCTTCTCTCACACTGAGCCGCTCTGAGCTGCAAGCATTTAACTCCGCCCCTTTCCCCTTGAGTCTCCATGGAGACGGTTGTCAATCACAGCTGAGCTCAAGGATGATAAAACTAAAGGCTTATTAAAGAAGTTTTACTTTTGAGAGCAGACAAAGAATATTTAAAACAGAAATACTTTTGAATGGGCCTAATTGTGGGCTATATTAATCTAAATATTAATGATCAGTGTTCTACATATGAAAGATCAGGAGACCTTTTTAAGTTTATTTCCGATAAAATCGATTAAAATCGTAATCGTCCAACCTGAGTAGAAAAATCGAGATTTTATTGTTTGACCATATCGCCCAGCCCTAGTTCTGAGTCTGCACTAAAGGCTATAAACAAAGACACAACAGAGGTCATTCTTTCTCTGTAATATTTACAGTGAGAGTATACAGGGCTGTGGATGTTAGCCGTAGCATAAGTGTCGCAATAAGGGTGCATTCGAGATGACTGGTAACAGGTACATTTCCGACAACTTGTAAAAATGCCTTGGAGCCGCTTGAAGTGGTAATTACAACATGTAAACTGGGAGACGATCAGAGGAGTCCCTGTTAAGATATGATGAGATGAAGACAGCAATGGCGCCACCTAGTAGAGAAGTGCAGCGAATGATAAACCTTTAAACCACTGCATTAGTGACGTGAACATTACTTTGGGTCACAACCAATGGGCAAGGAACGCGCTTCTCTATGGTCCTCATGGCGGGGAGCTGACATTGCTGTAATACCACCTCCTTGTGGCCAGGGCGACTCCAAAAGACACTTGGTAGACAGGATTGTAATGGCACTTCAGACCTCCCTAGGACAGCTTAAAAGCCTGGCTCCAAAGAGTTTTGTTTTGTCTAAATGTCGCTATGACCCATGTGACAATGCTGGAGTAGGTCAAATATTTTTAACCACGCTGGTTTTTGTACATCAGCCCGAAATAGTAGAAGCATTTTCAGTGCATTGACTGGAGCCTGTCAATCAAGCTCTGGAGCTCTGTGGAGGCTCCGCCCCGCGAGAGCATGGCTTGAGGTGGTACTTGAAAGTGTAACAATGACAGAATAATAATAAAGTGGCGATGTTCATTTATGTGAAATTGTCACATTCCTAAGAGCCCCTAAGAGATATTTACGTCAGACTTCTGCTTTTTTTAACCGAGGTACAGACACTGACACATCACCTAATTTTAACCGGTTTTAAAGGAGTGATGGGATTGTGAGTGAACTTCCTGTCACAGACCACACTTCCTGTTCGCTTACTTCTTCTTCTGCCATTTCTAAAAATAGCCGTGCGACGCTAACCACATCTGAACTCATTCTTTTCCTCTGCACTCTAACTTTATTTAGTTGTTCAGGCTGAAAACGGCACTGCGGAACAGAAATAAGTGTAAAAAGTGCAGACTCACGCTGGAACCATGGAACTGCAGAGGAAACACAGGACAAGTGCAAACAGCAAAGATTAGCTGACAGATTAGCACCGACGCTGTAGCTATGATGCTGCTCTTAGACAAACGATGAGGATAAAGGTATAAACTAAATCTACAGCAATGGTTCCCAACTGATATGGTGTCAGGATCCACCATGCCAATGACGAGCCGCCACCCAAAACAGAATAGCATTTCTTATACATGATGAAAAATATTGTATTATCCATTCAATAAGCCTAAAAAGCCAAAATAAAAAAAAGATTTTACCAGTCTCAGGTAGTTTTTTTTTGTAAACGTTTTCTTTTGAATCAGACCAATGTTTTTTTTTCACACGTGAGAGTTTTGACGATGCACTTTCTGCCCTTCCTCGGAGTTTGTCACATGATGTTACTGTGACGTGTGTTGTCGGCTGATTTACTCAGATTTAGCCACTGTTTTCTTACAACAGCGCCGACTACAGTCTGACTTCTTCAGTACTTCGTCCCAGGTGTGTGAAAGCTAAAAGGCCCCCTCATCCCGGTTTACTGTCCCTGCAGCCCGTTTCCGAATTTCAGTGGCCTCGTTCATCCAGCGCCGGTGTTTGTTGTCTTCTGTCCCGGTCCATAATGTGGTTCTCTCTTCTGCCAAGGTCGGATGTGGCGGATTTGAGTTTTTCTAATTCAGCTTTTTGTTTCGTTGCTCTTGTGCACGCCCTCGAAGTCTCCTTCTCACATTCTGTTTCATGTTCCTTTTGCCGAGTACTGAAAGCCCTTCCTGTATCCCCGATTAAGTAAGTAAGTGCTTTATTTGTCATTGTTCAACCGTACAACAACATAGTGTAAAGGTGTTAGTCCTGAGCCGCTGTGACTGAGCCGCGCTGCCGCTGTGAGTCGACGTGACCCGCATGTTTTTGGAGGTCGGGGAAACTGTAGCACTGCCTTCAGTCTCCTCTGATCCTCTGAAATGGTACAGCGCCTCCTGGGTTTGTCCCTGTTTCAGAGCGTGGTGTCCTGCACTGGTCAGCTCCTCCTCCTTCCTCTTCCTCCTGCGCAGCTCCCTCCGCTCCACAACAGTCTTTCACCATCTTCTGGGACAAGCCTAGCTGGTAATCTGTTTGATTCTCCAGTGAACGTCCATTAGCCAGAACAATAGAAGGCATGTGTGGCTTCACTGGGAGTCTTGCCTGGACCCCTCAAAAATGAGATGGCACCTCTCAAGGGACATTCCATCAATAAACTTAAACTTAACGTTTGCCCCTTCCTTATTTCCTGTAGCTCCTCTTGTGACGCCTCCACTGTGCTGCAGATGTGGGGGCTCTTGGTGCCTCTTCAGTGTTTCAGAAAAAGAAATGTGTGGGTCTCAAATGTTGTCAATTGTTTACTTTAACGATGCTGCTGTCTTCAGGACCATTATGGACTCTCTGTAGTAAAAAAAATCCACCAAACCTCCTAAAAAACATGGCAAAGACGCACAAAAGCATGCAGAAAAACAATGTGGAACACAGAAACCACAATTGCAGTTAGCAGAAAAAGCTGTACCAAGAGTCAGGAAGGTCGCTGTTTGTTTACACGATGATGGGATTTCGTGCATTACGTTGCATTTCTGGTCTGGTTCTATTTTATCTTTTGGGTATGGACTAATATTTCTCTCAATTTTCTAAGTGGTCTGACTGGTGTATTGAGATTATGTTTTATGGTTTGGATTAGTCAGGTTTTCTTTGTGAGAAAGGCTCACGACCCTCTGGAAAGGGTTCCACGACCCTCAGGACGAAGTAAACCAAGGTCAAAACGAGGTCAAAACAAAGACCTAGAAATAATCAGGTCTAAACCGCGAGTGAGTGTCCCATGGTCAGATCTCAGAGGCTAGGCTTTAGGGATGGGCTGATCCATACCATAGTATTGATATATTGATTCCAAGCGGCTACGTTTTAAGTATTGATATGTAGCAAAAATATCGATACTAATGAGAAAAAGGCAGCAATTACAGCCACAAACGGACCATTGACTTCATTGTTCTGCACAAGAACACCCAGAGGATTGGACTGAGCCTTATCCAGGGTTTCTGCAGAGCTTTAAAAAGCATTAATGTCAGTAAATTAACTATGCCAAAATTAATGCCTTAAAAGATTCAAATTTTCCTGTTTTCCTCTGTGTCCAATTTAGTTTTGAAGATCAAAATTTGAATGTATTGAATGTTTACATTAAATATATATATATTTTTGTTGCTTTGTGGCATTAAAAATGTAGTATTTAGGCATTAAAAAGGCATTAAAAGCATTAAATTTGACTCGCTGCTGCTGTAGAAACTCTGTTAGCATTTGACAGGAACTGCAAGTTTAGGTTTTGTTTGTCATTAAACTTATTTATTTTACTTTGTTTTGTCTTTCATTTAACATTGACATTGTTAAATAACCAGTTTAAGTCATTTTAATTTACATAAAAAGATACAAAATAATTATAAATGAACAGTGATTGAAGTGCCAATGTGCAGAGGTCTAATTATTGAGTAAAAGAACTGATACTTCTGGTCAAATATTATTCCAATAAAAGTAAATGTTGCTTTTTCTTAAGTAAAGGTATTTGCTTTAGAAAATACTTCAGTACTCAAAGTAAAAAGTACAAACCTTAAACAGCAACACGACAGGGACAAACCTTTTTCTTTGCCTTGTGTCATTGGCATTAACAGTTCATCTGCCAGGACCACCTGCTGTCCATAGTATCAGCTTTTCCAATGAATACATGAACAAATTGACTTCTTACTTTGGAGCCTTTTTAGAAATGTCTGTTTATTTGTCTTGTACTGAATTCAAAGACAACTGTGTGTATGTTTTTCTCCAAACGCCCAACAGCAAGAACAAGCTCAAATGTATTTATAAAGGAGAGGAGCTACAGATTGTGGAATTTAAATATCTTGGTGTTATCTTAGACTCTACATTATCTTTTAAAAATCATGTTAAACATATGTGTAAAATTGTAAATTTTAATCTTTGTAATTTTAGACAAATCCGAACATCACTGCCACAAAATGCAGCTAAAATGTTTCTTCATTGTATGATCTTTTCACATATTGAATATTCCATTACTAACTTGTCACTGACAAGTCTGACTACTTTAAAACCAATTGAGTCTTTATATAAAAAGCTTTCAAATATTTGATAAAAAAACATATTCATTTCATCATTGCTTAATACTTGTAAAATATAATATTCTAAACTTTGAAAAGTTTAGAACATTTAAAATGGCTTGTTCGGTTTATAAGATTCTGCATGGACTCTCTCCACCATCCTTGAATGAGTTCATTAAGTTCATATCCAGTACAAGTGACCAGAGCCGCCACCAGAGGCGACTGTGTGGTTCCTTATATCAGTGTTTTCCAACTTTTTTTGGGCCAAGGCACACTTTTTTCATTGGAAAAATCCCGAGGCACACCACCAGCTAAACATAAAAAAAAAAAAAACTTTGTAGCCTATATTTACAATATAAAGTGGTTCTCATCAAAGTGACTTGAATGGCACACTGTATAGTCTCGCCACAATGCTTCTGTCACCGCCACCGGTCGCATCCATAAATACCTTATTCTCTTGTCTCAAAGAAATGACCTACCTCTGGCCACTGACTGATATGGAAGAGTTTTACATGGTGACTCTGCTGATCACTAGACAGCACAGAGACTCCACCACGACACATTATTTGCAGATAATAATTTGTTTTCAAAAAATATTTTTTAGACCCACTAGGTGAAATTGGATAATTTCCCACGGCACACCAGACAATATCTCACAGTGGTGGAACGGTATGGAACAACATCCCAGCAGACATTAGAGACTGTACCACATTCATAGTATTTAAAACTAAACTTAAAGGTTGGCTGAAGGGGAATCCGACATGTGACCACTGACCATTATCTTTATGTTGTATGTCTCAAGTTTAATTGTGTGATGATCTTTTGTCTTTAATGTTGTATATTGGTCTTTGTATTTTCTTGATCTGCCAGGGACTACAGATGGAAAGTACCCATTGGCTAATTCTGGCATATTTACATTTATATGTTCATTAATATGCGTTGTCCCTTTAAATAAATAAATACATACATACATAAATAAAATAAATGTAATAGAGTTCGATTCCTCTTTCCAACGGAGTGGAGTTAAAACGATTTACGTCGCACAGCTCTTGTTTGGAACAGGTGCGTAATATGTGCCTTCTCTGACGCATGGGCCAAACGGAGAACAGGAAAAAGTATCACGCACACAGTCTCACTTGCAACACCAGTGTTCCTTTATTCAGTGAAATGTTTTGTTTGGACAAACATGTAAATGTAGTGAAGTAAAAGTAAGAGGTTTATGATCAAAAAGTCAAGACCAGATCGCCCTTTCGTCATGAAGAAACGCTTTACAAACCTTCGTGCCGATATTTAACACATTTACAGTAAAGTTCATTGTAACACCCAGCTGTTTCCACTGAGTCTTTCACATGTCTCGCCTGGTGAGACACATTAGTTCATGTGTTTTTCACTCTGACACTGAGAGAAGACTTTCCATCACACAGGTCACAGACAGAAAATGACACGCAAAGTCCATAAACTAGGCTCCTTGAACAGTTAATGCAAACAAACATGTTTTTTGCATTGATTGGTTCTGCGTTCTTGTAACTTTATGTAACTGTGACACACTTTGAATCATTTCTGAAATACTTGTTGGCTCACTTTGTGCAGCTCGCCTCAAACAAGTGAAAACGGCCAGTGTCACGCCGAAAACTGCATGACCATCGAGAAATGGACCCCCATTACTATTGTATTCTACACCAGGCAGGAAGGTTTTTTAGAGCTGTTTTAACCATTCTAGCCTATTTCTGAGTTTGTATAGTCATGATCAAAAGTTTAAGACCACTTGAAATATGGCAAAAAAAATCACATTTTGCATGCAACAAAATAAATAAATAAACTGAAATAGTTGAATGTTTTACAGCTGATCAAAAGTTTAGGCACACATGCCTTGAAAAGGCCAAATCTGTGCAAAAATATAGATTTAGTGTCATTTTCTGTCAGGTATTCACACGGTCATTTCCTGATGGCAAAGACAAAAATAAAATCTGGTTTTGAACGTGGTCGGGTTGTTGAGCTGCATAAGCAGAGCCTCTCATAGTGTGCCATTACTGCTGAGGCCCAGAGAGCCTACCTCACTGGAGAGAGTTGTGGAGACGTCTCCGCTACTCAGACTGATTGCACACATACAAAGGCCCAGAGACTAGTTGGAGATTAGAGTCACACTCTGATGTCTTCAAAATGCCCCCTGGCGATCAGGCGAGTCTCCACGTGGTCTCAGACAGGTCTCCAAGAGGTCTACATGGTCTCAAGCAGCTGTAGCAATGTATCCAACAGGTCTTGGAGACATTGCAGGGACGTCACAGAAACGTCTCACAGGTTGAGGACAACAAATAGTGTTCACAACATTGCCACATTTGCTTGAGACCTCTGAGACCTCTCTGAGACCATGCGGAGACACCGCTGAAATCGAATCTGTTCGTTTTCACTGTGACCAGCAGCAACTCGAGTTTTGTGGAGATATTTGTATATAATGTGGAAGTATTTCTATATTTTGTTATGTTAGACTTTAGTGATTTTTATATAGCTGTGTGGTGTATTGCTCATGTGCTTTGTGCTGTGGTACTGGTGGGCTCAAAGCTCTCTGCCTTTTTACAACTAGGTGTGACATTCCTATGGGGGTTTTACGGTCCATTGTTCTTCTGTTTGAAGCCCTGGGAGCAGGGTGTGAAGGTGGAGAGTTTTAGCAAGGACCTTCAGAGAAGCTGATCTGGATCTTGGCTAAACCTGGGAGCAGCATCATGGAGTCAGATTACAGATGAGGAAGGATGAGCCAGGACCTTCTGATTGGCTTGTTATTTCATGCATATTCATTGATTGTTTTGTGATATATATATGTTCTCTGAGCATAGGGGGAGGCTGCGTTCGAACCGCCCGATGTAAGCCAGTGTGTGTATTTTAGGGACAGAGCGGATCAGATGAATTGTGTTAGAATTGTATCGCTCAAGGAATAAACTTTTGATTGATTTTAATTAACCAAGCCTTTGTAGTCTTTTCATCCATTTAAGAACACGACAGTTTCCAACCAGTCTTTAACTAGTCTTCAGGCCCTTAATAGGGGTACATTTCCTCTGCAGTTATGCAGTTTTCGGCGTAACACTGAAACTCGGGACAGACATGTATCAACCATCGGTGTAAATGAGCCAGAACTGTAAAAATATTTGCGTGAATCACAGTCTAAATGGAGTTAATGTTGTTGACTAAGTTCAGGAGCAGGACCACGCCTCAATCAATCAACCTCTGCTTACCAACCAATCCTGCATTCACCTCACCACGCCTCTAATTAACCACGAGCCTATATATACTCACCAGGCCAAGCCTTCATTCCTGTCTGTTTGAAACTGTTGACCTCACCCTCCCTCCCTCGAAATCGGTTTAATTGTCAGCGCTGATTCTCCAGCTTCAAAGGGGGTCCTGAAGAGCTGGGCTCATTTGAGATGGAGCCCCCACCCACAGTCTCGCCCAGTTCACTCTACACTTCTAAACATAATTAAATTCTTTAATTGCACTTGTTGTGGCGTGGTCCTTGCTAGTGAAAAGCATCTTAATTCATCATATCGGCTCATGCCGTAAGGCCATATCATCTCTGTAGTAGATTCCATAATAAATAAATGGGAATATCACACCACATTTGCTAATTCTAATGTGGCTAGTGCTAACATCCACAGCAGCTTATAAATCCTCTCACTGAGTCTGCACCTGCTGACCCTTCTAAGCATTATTGTTAGGAAAGTGCAAACATGTCGCCTTTAGTGTAGAGTCAGACTCTGGCAGAATCAAGCTGAACTATGTCCTTTTGTTTACGCATATTACATAGCCATGTGCTCCGTGTGCGACTCAGCCGTTCACATGAATCTAATCAAACAACATCATACGCCAATAGGACTGAAATAGGACGTGTCTGTCACAGTGAGGGTTATTATTGTGCCTCTGCTGCCGCTGCTGTGGTGTTTAAATGCTGGGAACTATTCAGCTTTATTTCCCAACTGGCTGTCTCTCTCTCTCTTGTTTGTGCAACTCCTTGCCGTGCAGGAGAGTCTAAGGACAGGGGACACCCGCGCCGCTCGTCGCCACCTACTGCTGACGCTTATTTGGACATTATGTTTGCCTGGATACTTGATTTAAATGCTGTAATCTGTAAAGCACTTTGTGATGCCTTTGGTATGAAAAGCGCTTTATAAATAAAGTTTGATTGATTGATTGAACTCTACTTTGCCCAAGCGTAAGGGAGAATTACCTTGAACATGAATTGTGCTCGACAAATAAACTTGCCTTGTCTTAAAGGGACTATACATTAAGTTTAAGTTTAAGTTTAACCACCAATAAATGTATAAAAAAAATTAAATGTCTTCCTCATACATGCTCCAGCAATGCCCTGGTGAGTAGAATGAGTCCTGGCCTTTTCACCGTGATTGCCTCTATATGCCTGTAAAGTCACTTGAATAGTTTATGCTCGGGTCGAACAAGCAAACAGCGTAATGCGTAATAACGTCATGCGCGTTCACGCTCAGCTGTAGCGTCAGCTGTAGCGTCAGCTGTAGCGTTAGCTGTAGCGTTAGGTGTAGCGTTAGCTGTAGCGTTAGGTGTAGCGTTAGCTGTAGCGTTAGCTGTAGCGTTAGGTGTAGCGTTAGCTGTAGCGTTAGCTGTAGCGTTAGGTGTAGCGTTAGCTGTAGCGTTAGCTGTAGCGTTAGGTGTAGCGTTAGCTGTAGCGTTAGCTGTAGCGTTAGGTGTAGCGTTAGCTGTAGCGTTAGGTGTAGTGTTAGCTGTAGCGTTAGCTGTATCTCCTCTATACTGACGCTGCAGAGCGAGTGGTAACTTCAGAAGGATGGATTTAGCGGAGAATAAAAGGAGACCGGCTTCAAGCACCATCGAAACTCCAGCCCAGACCCCAAATAACGAAAAGAAACAAAGAGTTTATTCAAGTGTGACAAAAAAGGCGAAAGTCGAGTCTGATCGGCGTAGGCAAAGAACCAGAGTAAACATCAGAAAATGTCTCTCAAAAGACCCGCAGCTTATTTTTGCTTGAAAGGTAAGAAATTATGACTAAATACGTGGGGGAAAAGTGTTGTTGATGCTTCAAAACAACGGTGTCCGACTGTCCGTGCATGTGGTACAAACTTCACTGAAACAAGCCATAAAATAATCATATTTGGAAGTTACCAAAATAGTTGATCTAATAGTTTTATACCTACAGAGAAGTTGTGTAGTATTAGTAGCAGACTAGTAGTGTCAGTAATAACAGTAATTGTGCTGTACCTACAAAACATTTGAGTAGTAACAGTGGTAATGGTGCTGTATTTACAATGGCAAAAATAATGTCGCTAATGTTAGCTTTTCTTGGCCGCAAAATAAGCATGACTGTTCACGGATTTATAAGTAGTGAAACGACTACAAAAAGTGGACATGTGCCGTTTACAATATAGTTTACGAGTTAGCTACAGTAACTTTGGGCCCAGGGAATTGAAGAAACGATTTTGGCTTTTCCTAGTAGCATTTCTACCAGTGGAAATATTTTATTATTTCAATTAGACCTGTGTTCATGCATACAAAGTATACAAGTTTTTTGTTTCCTCTCCTTCAAACGTCATTCATTCGTTTATCTGTATTACTTGGCTTCTTCCCTCGATCACTTTGCTATGTATTTGCTGAAGTATCGCATCTTGGAAAATATTCACTCAAATTGATTTGGTCTAAATATCTTACAAAACAGTAACATTTCTTACCTCAGTTGAAGTCATGCCTGTAAATCTGTAAATTGACCAGGACGGGACTGTTATTTCTGGTGCTCGTAAAGCCTGAGCGCCTCATGCACGAACTTATCATCGAGGCTGCAGTTACGCGTTTGGCCTGAGGGGGCAATTGCGAGAACAAAACTGCAAAAGTCCACACAGCCCCTTTAAAGACCCTGTACCTGATTTTTTTTCCCTCTGGAATATTTCTTTTGTCCTTCAGTATTCTGTCAAAGCAGACATTTGTGAAAAATGATTGATAGTTGTTGCTCCATCTCTGTTTTGTGGATTATTTGGATGTTCAGGAGCAGATTGTAAACTGCAGGTTTGATGAGAATGATTGGCGCGCTGACCCGTCTGGCCGTGGCTCGGACTCACCTAACTCGCGCTGGCTGTACAGCTGGTTGTCCTCCATACAGGCGGCGGCGCCGGGGCTCTGGCTCAGATGAGGCTCTGACCTGGTGTTTCTCAGAGAACTGGCCCTCTGCAGCGCGGAGTCGGACCAGTTCATCTGAACACAAGGAAGAACAGTCAGACCATTGGATCAGTGATCTCTGCTTCATTATTAGTGATCAGTGAAGGGCGGAGGGAACCGGACTGATGTGGCGGAACCTGGGATTAACCTTTTGTTAATAATAATAACAGATTTTGTTACATTTTTAGGTAAGATTATAATCAAAAGGGACATGAGAAGACGGTAAGTACGTAAAATCCTGATGTCAGGGGAAAAGAGGTACATTTTTCAACTAAATCTACTTTAAATCTAGTTGTGTTTGCCCTTGTGTTCCATTTCATGACACTTTTCCCATTTTCACTTTTCATTTGCCCATAACCTTTCCTGTTTTAGAGGTAACTTAATGATTGGGGCGTGGGGCGAGCGTTTCTTCAACAATGTCTAGACTCTAGATATGATTAATTGAATGTTATCCTCATTGAAAAATCAGTCCTTTTCTTTCAAAAATAAGGACATTGTAAGTGACCCCAAACCTTTGAGCGGTAGTGTATATATTTTTTATATATATGTTGTGGTTTTGCGCAGAACTGAAGTGGATTAATGAAAAAAATGTATATATTATTACAGCAGTTAAAAAAGTGGCTTAAAATCCACTAATGAACACAAGGGCTAATGTTTGTTCACTATGTTCTGATTGGATTGGACTTTCTGACAAAATGTGTAGTTTGAGTCTCTGTCTGAATGAGTGAAGAGCTGGGAGAGACACTCAGCAAACATAAAGGTGTGACTCACGGGGAAGGCGATCTCGCAGAGCCGCTGCGTCCACTCGTCGGCCTGCGTGCTGTCGGCGGCGAACACAAAGATCTTCTCCGTCGTCTCGATCAGAAATGAAGAGGTGTCTTTGGGAGCGGCCTCCACGTCCACTGGAGTGACACGGATACAGGAGGACAGCCGGATCACCTGAGGACCGCCAACAGGTCAGACACTCAGCACACTAACCACTAGGCCATTGTCTGTATGCTCTCACTGGCTTCTGTCGTGGCAGACCTGGGAGTCCCAGAGTTTTCTCGTGCTGCGCCTGAATTGCATTATCTCTACTGATGGGATTTTCGGCTCTTTTTGGGGAACCAGATCATTTAGATCAGAGGTCAGGAATTACATTTCACCAAGGTCCGAATTAAAAAAAAAAAAAAAGTCAAGCAAATCTCCCAAACATATGGGGTTAATTCACAGTTGTATGAGGCTTTTTAAACCTTTATTAAATATATAACTGTGATTTGAAAATAATGCAATTAATTGAATCCTGTTATTGTTTTTTTGATCTAAAAATACGTTTTGGCCCTGCTTAGTCCTGGTTTAGTCCTGCTCGCTGCCTCCTCAGCATAGTATTAATTTGTGTTTAATTTTTCTTCCCATTAATTTTTTAAATTTTTTTATGCACAATGTATTATCCCCTCCTGGAACCGCCACCTTAATGTGGTGGAGGGGTTTGAATGATCCTGGAGCTCTGTTGTCGGGGGCTTTGTGCCCCTGGTAGGGTCTCCCATGGCAAACAGGTCCTAGGTGACGGGTCAGACAAAGAGCGGTTCAGAAGCCCCTTATGAGAGACCAACAGGCCCGGTTAGAACCATGAGGCCGTCCTTCTGTGGACCCACCACCTGCAGGAGGAGCCATAGGGGCTGGTGCAGCTCCAACAGCTGCCCCCACGACCCGGCAACGGACAAGTGGAAGAAAATGGATGGATCACTTCTCTTCTTTTAATCTGAGCATGATCTCAGACGAAACATAAGGAAAAGTACAGGCAACACACTTGAACAGGTTTTGGTTAGCGGTGGTTGTCGTAGTAAGAGTGGTGGAGGAGGAGGATCAAAGAAGCAGACAGGTGTTACATCCATGGTTCGACCTGAAAAAGCCGCCGACAAGCATGTTAGGGATGCTGGTGCCTTTCATCATATCTCACACGAGAGTTTTTTGCTGTTTTATAGAAGATGTTCAGATGTTTGAGGTGTCACTAAAGCAATAAATATTAGCGTCAAATTCACTGCCACAAAGGCACACATCAAGCAGATTCTTTTTACAAAAAGCTTGTTTTCTCAGCTTTTTGGTCAGAAACGGGTGTTTACAGTGAAACTAAAATATATTCAACTGGTGATTACGGAATAACGAAACAAGCTAGAAACAAACTTTTTTACTGATGAAAATAGACAGTATATTCTTTCAAAATCAGGTTTCAGATTTTACATAGTCATAGTACACAATATTCTGTGGGATTTAAAAAATCTGTCAAAATCATCTAAAACGCCTGGCAATATGGGGTTGGCTGTTCTGAAATTGGCTGGACATTGTTTCATCTCCATCTCCAATTTATTCCTCAATTGTACACCATTAACTGTCGGGCTGAAACCTTTTAGGGTTGTGCTATGTTTCTGAATGCTAAAGTTTAATTCATCTCCATATCCACCAGTACGTTTTTGGAACCTTCTTTGTATTTGGCTTGGTAACAATTTATACATTGCTTTGTCTAACATCTGTACTGTTTGGAATCAGAATCAGAATCAGAATGGGTGCGCGCAGCCCCCTCCACACTGCTCCCGGGTCGTTTGAGGAGAATTGCTGTTGGAGACGGGCTGAATATACAGATTTGGCATTTCCCACTTCCCTCCTAAAGTGGTATTTTGCCTGTCTGTATCGGTCTTGGTCTCGATTTCTGAAGGCCGCCTCTTTCTCCTTACACAGCTGCCGGAGTTTGGGGGTGAACCAGGGCTTATCATTCTCATAACAAACCCTGGTGCGCGTTGGTACTATGCGCTCCTCATTGAACTGGATATATGAAGTCACAGTGTCCGTGTATTCATCCAGGTTGATGGAAGCAGCCCCAAATGCCTCCCAGTCAGTAGTCTCCATACATGAGCGCAGCTCCTCCACAGCTTCAGGGGTGTACCTCTTTGATGTGCTCACTACAGGTTTAGCGAGTTTCAGTCTTTGTCTGTATGAGGGGATTAAGTGAACCATCACGTGATCTGAGAGTCCGAGTGCAGCGCGGGGAACAGCGTGGTATGCCTTGCTTATAGTGGTGTAACAGTGATCCAGCGTGTTCTCCTCTCTGGTGGGGCATTTAATAAACTGTCTGTACTTGGGTAATTCCTGGCTGAGGTTCCCTTTGTTAAAGTCACAGCACAATGACGAGAGACTCCGGGAAAGTCCGCTCTACGGTCAGAATCTGCTCCGCGAGTGTGCGCTGAGCTGCGTGCACTTCCGCAACCAGGATGAATGAGACTATCTCCCGCGGTGAATAAAAAGGTTTACAGTTAATGATCAGGTATTCCAGGGTAGGAGAGCAGTGTTGGGATATCACAGTCACATCAGAGCACCAGCTGTTGTTGGTATAGAAACAGACTCCACCGCCTTTTGCCTTCCCGGACAGCCCCGGGTCCCAGTCCGCGCGCAGCAGCTGGAAGCCCTCCAGTTGAACAGCGGCCTCCGGGACCTTCGCGCTGAGCCACGTCTCCGTGAAGCACAAAACACATGATGTGGAGAAATCCCTGTTTCTTCTCATCAGCAGCGCTAGCTCGTCCATCTTGTTGTGAAGTGAGCGGACGTTTGAGAGAAAGATGCCAGGTAAAGAGGTGTGCGCGCTCCTCGCCTTCTTAGACGCACGAGAGCTCCCGCTCGCTTTCCCCTCCGGCGGCGTTTTCCTCTTTTGGTCAAAAAATGGACCAAATCCGCAGCTGACGCTAAAAAAAACTGGTAGTAAGTCCGTGGGGGTGATTGATCTGATGTTCAGTAGCTCTTCACGAGTGTAAGAGCACGCGGACACACAAGTAACGCACAAGAACAAACACAATAGAGCGCACGTAAACTCCAAGGCAAAACCATCCGCGCCGCCATCTTGTCACTACCTCAACAATGTCATAAAACTTCATGATCTTTAATTTAAAAAAAAAATAATGAGTTTGTGTGGTCCAAAAACCCAACTTTATGAATTAATCAGATAGCTCTTTTTGCAGCATTACTATTGGTTTTACTGTGTTCTTATAGGTATTACCCCAAACCACAGTACAATAATTTAAATAGGGCAAAATCAGAGAACAGTATAAGATATGTAGAGCTTTGATGTTTAAAAAAAATGCTTTTGCTATTACTGAAATCCTTCTTGATATTTTAGTGGTTATAAATTTATTAATGTGCGATTCCCAAGTAATTCTGTCATCTATAATAACTCCAAGGAATTTGATTTCATGCACTCGTTCTATGACAACACCCTCTATCTGAATTGCTTCCTGAGCATTGGAATTACAGTTGCCAAATATCATCATTTTACTTTTACTCAGATTTAGAGATAATTTATTTTGTTTGAACCACTTGACACTTTTGAGTTCCAAGTTAACAATTTGACACAGTTGCTGTAAGTCGTCACCTGATGCAAAAATATTTGTATCGTCAGCAAACAAGATAAATCAAAGTATTTGAGACGTTTTACAAATGTCGTTAATGTACATATTAAACAGTTTTGGACCCAGAATGGACCCTTGAGGTAAACCACACACAATTTGTCGACAACTCGACTGAAAATCACCTATTTTTAAACATTGTTTTCTATTTTTTAAGTAACTGGTAACCCACTGTAGAGCTACCCCCCTAATCCCATAATGTTCTAGTTTATTAATTAGTATATCATAGTTTATTGTATCAAACGCTTTACTCAGGTCAATAAATAACCCTATTGCATATTTCTTGTTATCTACAGCATTAGTTATTTCTTCAATTATATCAAAGAGGTTGAGTGATTATTCCTAAAACCAAACTGATTATCAGAGAAACAGGCCTGTAGTTTGTAAAGACATGCTTATCTCCTGTCTTGAACAGAGGAATCACGCTTGCAATCAGGAAATTGGCCAGTTTGCAACGATAAGTTACAAATGTATGTTAACGGCTTAGAGATGGAACGCCTTAGAGATACTTTCAATAACACTTTTTAAAGTTTATCTATGTCATAATAATCTGTTGAGGTTTTCTTTACACTTTCTGTTTTTACAGTATTGTGTAAAGAAAACCATGAATGTAGTAGTAGTAGTAGTAGTGATAGTAGTAGTAGTAGTTGTAGTAGTACTAGTAGCATGGGCGCCGTAAAGGGGTGGAAGGTTAGGACGATTCTAAGGGCCCAGGCTGATGAAGGGCCCAGAAGAGCAGACCCTCTTTTTCTTTTCTTATTTCTTTTCTCTTTTTTATACATACGTTAAATGTGCTAGGGCCCCTCATACACTTAATGTGTATTTTGTCCATTTTGACCATAAATGTAATATTTAACAAACAAATAATGTATTTACTGTTTAAGTCACACCCCTCCCCCTCACAATGGTTCATTCCACCTGCGCTGTCCGAGCTAGGCTCGCTAGCGTAGCGTCTCTTGCTTATTGCATTTGTTATGATGCAGTGCAGATAGTGACACACGCAGGCATGTCACATCAAAAGTCAGGGCATCAAAAACGGAAAGAGAAGACCGAGAACGCCGAAATCGACAGTATGTCACACAGTTTTTCAAAAAGAAAGGTAGCTTGCCCTATTCCTGTATTCCAAAACTTTCAGACTTGCTTATTTTTGCTGCTACATGACCTGCTTTTATCTAGCTAGCTTAGTAAAATAATTACTGAATTATGATTTACATCCAACAATAATAACATCTCTGCTGTCTCCGGGTTATCATGTCTCGTAGACACAGATTCAGCGGCCGCTGCACACCCACGTCCTCCTTCCCCCGCGGCCCCCGTCCCCGTCTCAGCCAAACAAGGTGAGCCTGAGCGCAAAACTTCACGAAGATTGAAGGCTCTAAGCACGTCTTATCTACTGTGTTCTCCACATGATGATAACTTTACTAAACAAAAAGTAATCTACACGCTTCAAAAATTACAAAATCAGTTTGCCGTGTGTTCTGTGAAGTGACAGTGCTGCTGCTACGATCGATGCTGTCAAACTTGACGTTCTTAATATGAATAAAATGCCCCTTGAAAAAAAAATATAAAGTGGAATAAAAAATGTGTCTGTGGTAACCATTGGCTATAATTAGTTTACAAAATAGATATTTTATATTAAGAAAACTAAATAGGCCAATACAAAGTGTGTGTGTGTGTGTGTGTGTGTGTGTGTGTGTGTGTGTGTGTGTGTGTGTGTGTGTGTGTGTGTGTGTGTGTGTGTGTGTGTGGTGTGTGTGTGTGTACTTTGATGATTTGATACATGATTTTGCCAGCAGAAAGGCACGCCACTGGGCCATTATAAAGTGATGTTGAACATAACTTTGTTATACCTGGATAACAAACAGTTTATGTCTGGTTCAGTACTTGTTTAGTCCTGGACTGGTTTAGGCCTGGACTGGTTTAGGCCTGGCATTACTCCTGGTGTGTCTTGATTTTCAGCCCTTTTGGCCTAGTTTTAGTCTTGGACTGATTTAGTTATGGGTTAGTTCTAGCTGATGTTTCCTGATTGAGCAGTTGGACCCAGTTAAAGCTTGTTCACGTATATGTCAATATGTGTACATTATGTTCTGTTGTGTTTGCAATTGCAATTGAGATAATAAATATTCTCCTTTTATGTAAACAAGTACATATTTCCATAGTTTTTTCTTGTTTTTGTAGGCTTTTACTCATCAGACATTTTAACTATGCAATGTGCTAAGTATCTTTTTTAAAGTATACAGGGCATGTTTATTGGGTTACATTTTATCTGTAAAAAATGTAGGGGGCCCAGAAATTTTTGTTTCCATAGGGCCCAGAATTTCTGGCGGCACCCCTGACTAGCAGCAGTACCTTCTTGTCCTGCTGCTTGCGTACGCTCCGGTCAGTACTAGTAGTAGTAGTAGTAGTAGTTGTAGTAGTACTAGTAGCAGTACCTTCTTGTCCTGCTGCTTGCGTACGCTCCGGTCAGTACTAGTAGTAGTAGTAGTAGTAGTAGTTGTAGTAGTACTAGCAGCAGTACCTTCTTGTCCTGCTGCTTGCGTACGCTCCGGTCAGTACTAGTAGTAGTAGTAGTAGTTGTAGTAGTACTAGCAGCAGTACCTTCTTGTCCTGCTGCTTGCGTACGCTCCGGTCAGTACTAGTAGTAGTAGTAGTAGTAGTTGTAGTAGTACTAGTAGCAGTACCTTCTTGTCCTGCTGCTTGCGTGCGCTCCGGTCAGTACTAGTAGTAGTAGTAGTAGTTGTAGTAGTACTAGTAGCAGTACCTTCTTGTCCTGCTGCTTGCGTACGCTCCGGTCAGTACTAGTAGTAGTAGTAGTAGTAGTAGTTGTAGTAGTACTAGTAGCAGTACCTTCTTGTCCTGCTGCTTGCGTGCGCTTCGGTCGCAGCGTTCGTTCCAGTCGAAGATCTCGAGCCGGGACACGGAGCAGTGACTCTCCCGGAACAACACGCACCAAACCTTCCTCCATCTCTGAAACACAGGAGCAGACGTGTGGCTCAGTGGTAGAGCGCGCTCACCCACGGATCGTGAGGTCGGTGGTTCGGTCACGGTGCTGACCGAGCGAACGCACTTTTACCAACCTGAATCCATACAATCGGCGCGACAAACTCAAAAAGCTTGATACCTTTGTACCTAATGTTGTTAATGTAAATGTATGAGGAAAAACATTCTTCTTATCAACTGAGTGAGTGACTTGTACTGGTAGAAAGCTGAAGTAGTAGTAATAAAGTGCAGTAGTATAGGGTGAGGCGTGGGAACTTCCTTTTTAGATAGATAGATAGATAGCTTTATTTGGTCATTCTTATGCAACATAAAAACGAAATTACGTTTCACACGTACCCAACAATTTAGTGTAAAATTTAAAAAATTAACAAAACTTGATTAGTCTTTTTGGGGAATGAAATAAGAGCTGGGGTTTTAATTTATTTTTAATTTATTTTTCTCGTAAAAAAAAACATTTACATTTGTGTGTAAAGTACAAAATAAATATTTGATAACAAAAAAAATAACTGTCCACGTTTCAAAACTCCTTATTCTTTTTTATGCCTGTCACAAACATTGGAGATTTAATTTGACACAGTTTTGAAAAGAATATATTTCAAATGTTGGCCTCCGTTGTCGATAAACGTATTAAGACGAAATGGAAAGTTTCAGTCCACTCTTTCAGCGTGTTTAGCAGTTTATCAATGTTATTCTATGGGCTTTGTTGTGACACATATATCGTATTGGAAACCATGTAACGCTATACTTTGATGCCCAACTTAGTGCTTTAAAAATGACAAGTTTTTGGCTTAAAGTTGGCCTCATTTAAACATGTTTTGGAGCTCCTCAGTTTAACTAAAGAGCCAGACTTTTTAAATGCCACTGCCATCAGACTGATTTCTATTTAATGTGTAACTTGTTCCTTCTTATTCAGTACATTCAGAGCAAAGTCTTGCAGTTCCCTATAACGAGAAATTATAAATATAATGTATCGCAAAACATTGTATTGAGCTCTCTGTATCGTGATACATATTGTATCACAACAAAAGTGTATTGTCCCACAACCCTACCCCATTTCAAACTCCGGACTACGTAAAACTGAAAGGCTGTTGGATTGAAGTCTCATCAGTCCATAAAACCGTCTTTTTGGGCCACTTGTATCCGCGATCTTGTCCTCATGGTCATTACTCAGATCAGGACCATAGGTGAAGATAGGAACATAGACGGGCTCAGCTCTTCAAGCACAACCGTTTGACACAGCGACCACATCACTGCCGATCCCGCACCGATCCGTCTGTCCATCTCACGCTCCATCCATCCCTCACAAGAACAAGAACCTGAGATACTTGAGCCACCTTTTTCCGGTGGAGAACCATGGCCTCAGATTTGGAAGAGCTGATCCTCATCCCGGCCGCTTCACACTCGGCTGCAAACCGCCCCAGTGCGCGCTGAAGGTCCAGTAGAACAACATCATTTGTTAACAGCAGAGATGAGGGAAATTCTGTCCATAAAAATAGTAATCGGTGGAAACGCGGTAAACATTTTAAGCAGACTTTTAAATCAGCTTGGAACAATAATGGCAGCTCTTTCTCACATTTCTTTCAGGCTATAATCATGTAGAATTGTAAAACTTGCAGAAAAAGGGGCCACATTCGGGCGCCATTGCTTTAGATCATCCCAGGCTCAGACTGGACGTTTCAGCTCAGGTGTCTTGATCAGTAGTTGTCGCGTTTACACTTTCCTTACAATGGTGACGTCTCTGCACACTGAAACCTTGTACTTCTGGACACTTCAGCTGCTGAAAATGACTGTGCTCATAGACTGCGCTTCAGCCTGTGACCATTGCTTTGTGCTTTTCTTTCTGGAAACTTGCTTCTTGTGACACTAGCTTTGACATTTCATGAGCGCTGCAGCCATTTGTCAAGCTTTCAACAGTTTTTGACTTTGCAGTGTCTTTTGCTTCCCATTTTGTGTGAGAGAAAGAAAACACATAAGAACCCTGCGCCTGATCCGAAGCGTGGACCTGCTTTGTTTCTCTCATTACACACATTGCCATCACCTGGGACGCTACAACCTAACGGCCTTTCAGTTTTACACCGTTTGGAGTTTGACAATGTGAATGGTTAAAAAACATGGTTATTATGCACACGCTGTAGTAGAAATAGAAGTGGTACCTTTCCAAATCTGTGTTGCTGAAGAAACAGAGATCCTTTCTTCCTCACGTCGTCCTCCATTTCGTATTTTTTTCTGTTTTTCTCACAACATTTCAACTTCTACCACTCCAGACTTCTCTAAATCTGAGCCTTGACCTCTGAGCCTTGTGGAACACTAAACTTTGTCTAAGTCTCAGTCTAAACCTGTTCAGATCCAGCACAGACAGTCCTTCCAAAATCGCTGGTATTCTCCTCGCTCGCTGCTCTCCGGTCTCCTGGTCCTAGATGTCGGGCACGAGATGCTGCTCGCGCGTTGCAGAAGTGCAGAGTTTGTGGCTGAGAGGCGTTAAAAGACATTTCCTGTTTTTGACGTCACTAAAACCCAGTGAGTGTCTTGGCCTGGCACATGGGGAAGTGACGGTCTCTTGTGCAATGAGGAAAAGAGGGAGGAGCGAAAGGTAGTTATGTAGTAATAGTAGCAGTCAAAAAGGTAGCAGTAAAAAAGGTGGGCACAGTCTTAGAGAAATAACAATGGATTCTGAGAGGATAGATGAAGAATAGGCAGCAGTCTGGATGTCTTATGCAGGAGAACTTTATTTACCATTGGTGCAGGCAGTGGCGGACTGGCACCAAAAAGAGGCCCTGGCAATTTTAGCAGAGGCCACATTTGTCTTCAAAAGGCGGCCGCATCTCCGCTTTATTTATTTATTTAGCCTTTTTATATGGTTGTGCGCCACAACTTGCGGCCGCAGTGGCATTTGCCCACATTGCCCAATGGCCAGTCCGTCACTGGGTGCAGGCCCCGCAGACATGACCTCGAGACATTGCGCTAGTCCTACCATTCAAGTCTGTCCAGGCTTCCACAGAAGAGGGATAAATACCCTGTCGAGCGTCATACTGAGCTCATCCATCGTCTTCTCCAAGTCCATGCTGAATTCATCTCTTCCAACGTGACCTAAACTCGTTCAGTGTCCTCTTTCACATAGTCTCTGGACAAAGTAACCACACACAGGCCTGCCAAAAAAATGCATCCCCCAGCCATTTAATTTCACACAGTCTTTATATTTCCTACTCGCCTTTTACCCAGTTACACAAGACAGACTCTCCTATAACTGGAATCACAGATGCTCACAACAAAGCCCATTCAATTTTCAACACCCCTGACCTTTTAAACAAGACCTACACTCTTCAACTTTCACTACAAACTGCCCACCATTTGCATCTGTGCAGTACTTCCATCGTCCTATACTTCACTGATACATGCTATCCATGACGTACAGGTCAATGGTAAGTGATTTTCAATCATTCAGTCAATCAATTAATGGTTTTGTATAGCCCAATATCACAACACGAGCTGCCTCACAGGGCTTCACCAAATATTAAGGCAATAAAAAACAGAACAGTAAATAAGACAATGTAAAGTTCAGGCAAAATAAGTATCCAAGCAAACATAAAGTCCAAATAAGTGTCACCAGCAGGTGGTAACGAGACACGTGGGTGTCCCCCGTCCTTAGACTCTACAGCACGGAGAGAAAAAACTCAAAAGCCCAGGGGAGAAAAGAGAAACCTCGGGGAGAACCATGGAAGGAGAGATCCACTCCCATGGACGGACAGGCTATGGAGACCCAGGGCCGATGGGAGTCCCTCAGCAAGGCAGGTCAAAATCGCAGAACGTCCAGCTAACTGTCCTGAAATTCGCCACTCACTTTTGACCCATTTACACAAGACAGACTCTCACATAGCTGGAATTAATAAACAAATAGTATACCTACATTCAGTCGATTAGCTCCACTCTACAGGGACACCTCCACATGCACCCAGGTTAAAAGCTGCTCACCTAAAAGGCATAATCCTGGTCGGCATTATGGCATTGGCCATTGAGCCATTTCCCTGTGAATATGACTAATATGTAATATTAGTCATATGAACTAATTGCATATTGTGTATAGTTACCCTTTATTTCTTAATGTATAAACTATTGTGACTGTGCCCAGGGACAGTAGTTGAAAAGTATTGGCATATTTCACAGAAATATTCATCAGTGTGTACTGTCCCTGTCAAAATATCTACTAAATAAATCAGCACTACATGTAGTATAGTGATATTCCCTCTTCGGGTAAAGCAGTTCAAGTTTCTTGTGTGTGATGTAAAATGTTGATATGTACAGTAAGTTTCATAATATGACAAAAATTGTCAAATTTAAACAAATTGCTGTCTAATAAGGATATATTCCTATTGGAATATGCTACTTGGTAGATCAATAAAACAGGCTAAACCCCACAAATCTTCGCAGGATTAGCCTGTTTTGGCTTTGACGGTAACGTCATAGTGCCATTTGATTGTTTATTAGCTTGTTGACCAACTGTGTTTGGTGTGATTATTATTTTGAGCTTTTACAAAGTAATAACTTATATTACTCATGAGCACGTTTCCATAATAATACAATCATAGGTGGATACAGTAAACACACAACAGTTCAAAATGGAGATGGAGGGGGAAAAAACAAGTTTTCTCCTATCCCCGTTTTCCCCTCACAAATAAATAAGTATGTCATTTACTCAAATGCCTTTCCTTTCACATATACTATTCAAAATAACTTGCAGATTTATAACTTTCTTACCTCTGAAGACATTATGACTCTAAAAAAAAAGATTTGTTCAATCGCCGCGGATGATGCTCCTTTGATTCTGATCAGCTCGTGCTCGTGCAAGCGTGCGTGTCCATGAGCGTGCACAATTCTGGTTGCAGTTCCGCCTGGCGCCAAAGGGGGCATAGTTCTGCAAAAACTCAGAGACTTGCATTTTGCACCTTAAAAATACGATATTTACTATTGGAAAATGTCTCCTTTTTTAGGTTCAAAGCTTAATAAACGTCAGGAGTTATAGATATAGGACAATCCTTCTGTGAAAAACCTTCCAAATGTGAAAGTGTGAAGTCTGCAGGAGCTGCTGAAGTGGAGATGTTATCGCTACAAAGGGAGAAAAATACATAGTGAGAAAACTGCCATTTAAATAAATCTGTGAAGAAACATTGAATCAGTGCAATGTTTAAACATGTTCTTGTGAAGATTAGGGATTTTATTTTTGTTTCCAGGTCAAAGTTTCTGAAAGTCACTATACTAATTTGAGCAGTTTTAGTCAAAATTTGGCAAAAAGGGGTTTACCTTTTTCATATTGACTGTTTGGATTCATACACAGCATCAAAAAATCATAATACGCTGCAAACTTCATGCATTAGGCTTGTTTATTCACAAATGACTACTAACATACTTTTATAAGAGCAAAAAGAATGTTATTGTATAACAGAAAAAAAGAAAAAGTCAGGTATAGGACCTTTAAGAGACTAAACAGAAAACAAAACATTAACATTAGCTGCAGTGTCTCGCCTTAAGGTCAAACAACCCATGAAACAGAAACAGAGTTAAAGCCCAGGACGTCATATGAGGCACAGACAGGTGCGGCCCGCTCAAACAGAAGTGAAAGTGGGACAGACATGAGAAATACAGACTTAAAGAAACAGGTCACAGAAGATTCGATTCTGGAAAGTTAGGACACAATATTATACATTTTATGCAACTTTATACAAATTGTAATTTTAGATTATTTTAATCCAAAAAGTGTTTTTTCTCAATTGTGTCTTAGATATTGTGAGTTATCTGGCTGGCGTTATTCAAATTTGACATTCTAAAGAGCCAGTCTTATGAACGGATCTCGGCTCTCAGTAAAGAGCCACAGATCCCTTCACTAATTCAGAGTGACGGGCGAGCGAAGCCTTTCTTGGCAAAAAGGTCTGGTCAGGTTCAAAGTCTCAGAGCTGTTTCATTCTGTTTGAACACTGACTTCTTGTGGACAAACTTTATTATTGCGACTGAAGCACCAGCACAATCATGTGGAAGAGCAGTTTCATGTGGTGTTTTTATTATTACAGCCTGATATTGATGTTTGAATGATCAGATCAATCATTTAGGCTGATAAATAAGAGTCATTTTCTTTGTAACGTGGGTCTGTGCTTCACAGAGCTCCAGCTAAAGGCAGGACATCAATGTGCAATGTTTTTATTCCATTCAGTCAGAGCTCATTTAGATCTGTTTGCTGTAGATGCTTACGATCCTTACGTTTCCCTCGCCTGGTCAGCCGTCCACATGTGTTTTGTCTTCAAAAGCATGACTTTGTAAAGAAAAGGAAACGTGTTTATTCTGACTCACAGCGGCGCAGACACTTTCACCATATGAATACGGTTACATGGGAAATACAGCACATTTATTTATCACTTTGTAATGATTTATTTACATGGCTATATGTGAGACACAGAATGAAGCTCTTTTACAAGACAATACACACTTCAGTCACGTGACCAGCTGTTACCGGAACAGGCTCCGGAGCGCCCATCACTAAAGTGCTCTATGTCCACACTCATATCTGCTGCTAACACCGAAGAATCTGGAAATCCATTCACGCTGCTGTTCTGTGACAAATTATATTTGATCATATTTATTTTCATGCATGTGTAACAGGGTTATTCTAGACCAGTTAAATCCTGGTGAATTGGGTTGAGGCGCCATCGTCTGGCGGAGCGTGGAGTTGCACGCAGAGTAATTCATATCAGGGACTATGTCGTTTTGTCCCTATTATTATTTTGTTACTGTACTTTGTGTTTGTAGCCCGTGTATATTGTACTTTATTTTGATTGTCTGCCCCTTGTATGTCATGTCCGGTCTATGGGGAGTATATAAGTCAGCTCCTCCTGTTCCTCTTCCCTGTGAATGTTTCTCCGGTGGGAAGAGGTGAGGTTATTATTACATCAGTTAACATCACATTGTTCAAATCATCTTAATTGTGATTTTAACCTGTCTTTTGTGTTGTTGTAATGTTTTGTCGTCGTAGATGTTAATATTATGTACTTACGTGTAGATGTCCTTCTGTGTCCATAGACCACATTATGTGTTGGGCACGTTTATTGATGGGCTAACGCCATTTTCCTTTATCTGCCAGAAATAAATGGAGCGGGAGCGTTGCTCACTCCAATGGTGACCTGGGTCCATCAATATTTGAACATAAGCAAATACACAGCAGGCTCCATTAGACCTCAGCCACACGTGCCCGTGTAGTTTTATCGTTTATTTTCAACAAAGTTTGATGTTTCGTGTTCCACGTTTGCACCAAAGACAATTCCTAGTTTGTGAACCTGACAATAATAAATCGTCTTCTGATTCTGATTCTGAAACAGCATTTTAGTGGAAGTGGACCGCATGTAAAAGTAACACATTGTTTGCTGATTAAAACTCACAGGATCATGAAGACAGGAGAGACTCACGTTCCCTTTCGACAAGAGCAAAGTCACAAATGAAAATGACCTGAACGGACCCTAAAATCTAACTTTATTGACATTAGGTCTAAAGCTGTGAAGTATTTACCCATAATTCTCCAGGAGTAAATCGGACTCCTCCTCCTGACAGGTGCCTTTTGTTCCTCCTGGTTTATTTTGACGCAGGAGAGAAACATCTTTCCTCTCATTAAATCCGCCTAAACTCACTGACGGAGAGAGACGCGCGCGACTCCTCGTCGGCCGCGCGCCTGGCTGCCTCTGCCTCGTGATCGCGCCTCACTCAGCATCATCATCATCATCATCATCATCCTCCACAAGGACGAGCCCGCGCGCATCAGGTCAAACACACGAGTCCGAACCGAGACGGAACGCGTCCCCCAAACCGAGAAGAGCCTCCGCGGAAGAGCGCGTGCGACACGGAGAGAGGCGAGGAGCGCGCAACAGGACGCACGCACCTGAGGATCACACGCTCACACGCGCGCAGGGGACCGAAACCCAGAGACCCAAGACCGGGACTAAAGCAGGATTAAACGGACTTCCACTGGGGACGCTGAGAGACGCGCGGGATCCGCATGAGCGCGCGTCTCCGCCTCATGGTTCATTCATCAAACGGGTCCAACTGAGCCGGACCTGCCCCAGACCCGAGAGGGGACCAGGGGACCAGGGGACTCGGAGCAGAGCCCGCCGCTCTGCGCAGGACTCAAGGTTAAATTCAACAGGATCCTCCGCCCGAGACGCGTCCGCGGCACAAACCAGTGAGTCCAGCCGCAGTCCGTTATTTATGTCCGAGTCTCGCGCCCCACATTAATCCCCCCCCCTTCATCCGCCCATCGCCATTTCGCGTCTGTTTTTCGACCCAAACGTCCCTCAGCCGCGCGTCCCCTTTTGGCGTTTCTCTGATTTGACATTGAGTCGGCGCGCACGCACTCACACACTCACACGCACACACACTCGTGCTCCCACAGCGCGCGCGACTCGACACGGGGTTGTGGATCATGTCATGTATGAAAGCCATGACTGTGGTCACGTGCAGATGCGTGTGTTTAGGTGTAGCTCATGTGTATTTACGCCGTGCACGTCTGAAGGCGCATGTGTGACGTGTCGCCTGGAAAAGCGTGAATCAAAGTTATTTTTGTGCAACTGTTGATGCTGGAGACCTGGCCCTCCCTCTGACTAGACCGATATCCTTCAGTGACATTAACACACACTTGTGTCTTATAAGGCAGGGTTTACCACAGCTCATAAAGGCCACGTTTACATCAAATGAAGCTTCAGAGGAAATCTGCCTGAACTATTAATATTACTATTACCAAACAAAATGACACCATCGGAGAAACTGATGACCTACATGTGTGTGCTTTAGTATCAGACCAAACATTCACTTTGAGTAAATACGGTTTTTTTGTCTTTGTATTTTTTTTTTAATAAAAAGTGCATGGTAAGTTTTATTTGACTCTACCCTTATTAAATTGTACCTGCCACATTTAGTACAATGTAATGTTCTATGTAACAATGTGTAATAACTACATTACTTGTGTAATTAGCTACACAATGGAATAATGTGTATTTGTACTTTGCAGGTACATAATGTAATAAGACATAAGACCCTAACTCTAACCCTAACCTTAAGCCCTAACCCTTAGGGTCTTGTGTCTTATTACATTATGTACCTGTAAAGTACTAATACACATTATTCCATTGTGTATGTACTACATAGGTACAAGTTATTACAGATTGTTACAAAGCAGATTGCACTGTACTTCATTTTGGTTAGGTACAATGTATCAAAGTAGTGTAAAATAAAGTGTTACCAAGTGCAGTTATTTTATGGCAAACTTTTCCAATTTGTTTGTCTGGCCTTTCGAATCACGTAAAGATCAAATCCATTATCTTGCATCAAAATAAAAATGTTTTATTTTCAAAATAAACTGGGTGGTTCAACTCACTCCCACTGTCCCCTGCTTTTATTAAAAACACCATTAATACAACACACACAGTCACATGGATTTTACTCTTGTCAGTTAACAACTATCTAATGCAACAAGAAATGTAAATAAAGAAAAACCAAAGGTTCAAAACCATATAATCCTATCGATTTTTGAAGCTGCAAACAAAAAGAAAACATCCCCAAATGTGTGTAAATAGTCAAATGTTGTATTTATATTCTACTGTTTTTCCACAATAAGCACCAAAGCAAAAAGTGTCTCCACTTCCCCACTCTCTCCTTATCAGCTGTTTCCACGTTGCATCAGGGCATTCTAAAGAGCCTACAGTATAGAGGCGGTGAGCAGCCCTGAATTTGCATGCTGGTAACTATGGTAACGGTGAGAATGCTGATGTGTTTATGGTTAATGTCTTTGTAACTCATGGAGCTATCCACATGAAACAGAACTGACACACAGTTTAACGTCTCCGTCAGAACAAATGACTACAGGTTCAATGATTCAGAAACATAAAAAATACAAGATTCCTCTTCCCTCTGTGCCTTTGTGTTCATGTATATTAAAATATAACAGCCTATGTATCAATGTCAAAACAAAACAAAAAGCATTACATTGGCATTAAATGTACATTTATTTGAAAATGATGACATGGCTCAACAATTTATACTGTATTAGTTCATCGGAAATGCCAAAATGATGCACTGTTAAAAAAAAAAAAAAAAAGTCCTGTCAAAATGACGGTAATGCAGCCACAGTTGCTATTTTTCACCTTTAAAAATAAAGTAACATGATCTGATAAAATACAGTGAGAAATCACCATAATTACAGAATACATTACAGTATCATTGTTAATGGGAATTAATCGTAAAAATAATTACAATTAATGTATATTGTTCTTTTATCAGTGTTCTGTGTTTATATGAAACACTTTTAAAGTATTATGCCTTTGCAATATTGACAGGAGAGTGCTGTATGTCGTACAGTAATATACAATTTCGACTTTTACTGTTATGATTTAGGTGTGAGGTGTGGATGTGGAAAACAAACCCAAGGCAGCCACAGTTACTGGGTTCAAACTTCAATTCAATGGTGAAGACCAAGCATCCAAAAACGTAAGGAACGAAGAAAGCCAACAAAAGGGCACTCACACACTGGCACGTGGACCTCAAACAGGATACAGGACTGACACACACATGAAACAATGTCCCGACAAACACAGGGGCATAAATACACAAGGAACAGGTGAAACACATTGGGCGGGGCAGGTGATCAACAGGAGGGAAGCAAAGCAAAACCACACAGACAGAACAGACACAAGACCAAAACAAGGGGAAACCAAACCGTAACATTTACAGGCAAATACTGTTGTTGTTTAACAGTATATAACGGTCACATGTACAGACTTTTACATTCAATTTGACTTGTTTCTGCCTGTAGCATGAACAAAAGAATCTGACTTTTATTGGTGAGTGTTTCAAAAACTATTTAAAATGTTTTTGTGTCTTTTTCCCCAAATTCATATTAGCACCAAAAACACCATTTTCCTTTTTGTCGGTTAATAACTTTTTAATGCAATGAGAAATAAAAAAGGAAGAGACGTCGACGTCAAGCAAAGTGTTAAAGCTTCATTTCCTGTAAAAGTGACTCTTGTGGGACATTGTGTTGATGAGAAGTGGACTCTACATTTAGCTTTACTGTCATTTTCATGCTTTTGTGTCGTCCGTAATCTCGTTAATCTCGATATTTGCTTCAAGATATGGAACCTCAAACTTTGTAGATGCAACTGTTTGTCTTTCATCACGTCCATAACACTAGTCCTCATTTATAGATGAAAACTGGACCTTAGCTCGCTCCCCTTTCCCCTATTTAACCCACGAAGCTCCTCCATGACTCACTCTTTGCACATGTTCATAAATAAACCCAGAAGCTCGTTACAGAGACATTCATGTAACGCGCTCAATGAAAAATGCACCGAGAGGCTTAATGATTTATTCAGCGCTGAGGCCGCTCCCTACAACCCGAGCATCTCATACAGCAAAACTGGGGCTAAAAATGAAGACTTTCTCCATAATGATGATGAAGCCATATCAGAAATATGTACAAATGTGCTGCATCTACATCACTTTGTCACTCCAAAAGATAATTGTCCTGAACAGACGACAAATGGCCAGAAAAAACACTTTTCCCTTATTTTTTTAAAACTTTTTCTCCATTTCTTTCCCATTTAAAAACAAAAAAAATCTCTATTTAGTTTTTGTTTTTTGTTTTTTTCTTTTACAATTATTCTAAAAAAAAAATCCCCATTCCCCCAAATTTTCCCAATTTCCTGACACTGGAGAACCTGGATATTGTAAATGTGCATATCCATAACAGTGATGTTGATATGATCTTGTAGACGACATATTACCCAGCTCCAAATGTATCGCGATCTGAACCGTGTGTTGGTGACGGGAATGGGTTTCTGGTTAATGTCCTGGTAACGACTGGACATATCCACATGAAAGTCCAGCGGCTTCTCTCTCAGCACAGATGAACTAAGGTCACATGACTGTCTGGTAAAGTGGAGTCGATATTCCAGACGATGAAAGGATTCTATGAAGTGACAGGACGAGGGCATGTAACCTTCTATTTGCTGATGATTGTTTTCCGTTTTGCCTGATGAATGAACAGAGAGACTTCATGCCTGATCGTAAAGTCGGCCCTGATCGTTGGCACATGTTTCTTTTACTCCTGTTCCTCCTCATTCTCTGTGAATACAACCATATTCCTACTTTAACCCTTGTGTGCCCCCTCCTGCAGAGTTACACTCGTGGTCCCAATTTGTTTCTCTAATATTTCAGTCATAAAATAGAATTTTTCAATAAATGTGTGTTCTATCTTTAGTGTAACTTCAGACAGAATTGGCCTTGTTAATGTAAAAAAAAAAAAAAAAACACATAAAAACACAAAATCCTGAACGGACAACAATCATAAAATATCAAAAAACTAATTCTGAGGATAACTCGGACTATCTGGTCAGTTGCCATGTGGAAATAGTCACAATTTAGTGTTAGTGCAATTTTTTGAATTTTCTCATATGTTTGAATGAGAACAAAGAGTTACACTCGTGGTCACTTGAGGTCATTAATGACCCCAGGGACGACACAAGGGTTAATAAAACAGCGACGTAAATACAGGTCAGTACCTTCAGTCACAGGGGCCTCCCCCACTCTATCCCCATTCAGTCACAGGGGCCTCCCCCACTCTACCCCCATTCAGTCACAGGGGCCTCCCCCACTCTATCCCCATTCAGTCACAGGGGCCTCCCCCACTCTACCCCCCATTCAGTTCATTCAGTTACTATGAACATCTTTGACATGATAGGACATGAATACAAACACCTGTCTGTTCTACTCATTTACACTGACTTATGAAAACGGCTAAAAAAAATCCAACTCCTTTGACATATAGCAACTTTTTTTTTACAGTAACGCAAATAGTTACTTTCCCTGGTAATAAGTTACTTTTATCATAGAGTAATTCAGCTACTAACTCAGTTACTTTTTGGAACAAGTAGTGAGTATAACTATAACTAATTACTTGTTTAAAGTAACGTTCCCAACACTGCATTTTAACACCCTGATGGGACAGTCTAATTTAGGTCTACTTTAGACCCCGTTTAGGTCTGAGCTGATCTTGATCTGGCCCTGGTCGTACTTGGAGGGTCCAATATTTTATGAGAATAATAAAAGAAACTGAATAGAACTTTCTGAATAAAACTCGATATTGTAAATGAACATGTTAGGACCCGCAATAACAGATATTTGGATATAGCCAGAGCATACACTGAGACAGAAGTCGCCTCAAACTTACAAACAAACACATTTACAATATGGAGTATATCTCCAATGTGGGGAAAATTGGGGAAAAACTGGGGGGAAATGTTTTTTTTTTTTTAAGAAAAAGAGTGGAGAAAAAAATAAAACTGGGGGAAAAATTGTAGTAAAAAAAAAGTAAAATATAATGAAGGTAAAATGGGGGTAAAAATGAGGTAAATAAATGCAGTTTTTTGTAGTGTGTTTGAGCGGCACAGCGATGTAAATGTAGATGTTTGCTTTCACATCTCTGACACATGACACTGCGGCCTCACAATGAAGCTGGGGTCTCTAACGTGTCGTGGCATGTACAGTATATCTGTGTGGCTGATGCATAAATCATGCGGAGGGGCCTCATCTGTTTACACTGTCCATGTTGATACGAGTCCGCGCTCGCACGTACGCACCGGTAAATAATGCATTTAGTCGTTAGTCGACAAACGGCAAACGTTTCAATCCAGATGCTCACACAAGAACGACTGAACTTCTGCAGCAATCGAGCGCTTTCCGACCCATGTTTGGACAGGTTCAAAAACAGCTCTTAACCCCCACCTCGACTGGAGACGTCTAACGCCTCATTTGAAAGCTAAGACCTGCAAAACTCTTCCTTGTTTTTGTTCTCACAAATTAGTTTTTAATTTGTTGGGGTTTTTTGTACCTGTGTGTAACTGTGACCTGGCCACAAAAATGTGACCAAAAGAAGATTTGTTTTGTCAGTCTTAGCTTTCAAATGAGGCGTTAGTCTGGCCTATAGTCTGTGAGCTCCAGTCGAGAAGCTTTTAGATTTGAGTAAAGCTGAACTGGAGAAATGTGCTTGGTTAAAGTGGGGGTTAAGAGGTTAATCTGTCAGCTCTAATATAAATGACTTCATCACTACAGCCTTGAAATAAAAGGACCTCTCAGTTTTATGGAAAATGTCTGACTTTTGGTATAAGACTAAATATGACTAAACCTCCAGGGGGTGACTTATTTAGTGGCCTCCTCTGTTGGCACATGAGATCAGTGATACAACACCATCTGTCCTGATTTAGAGCGCCCTCTGGTGGTGAGAACACACATTTGTTTTGGTAACGTATGGGAGAGCCAAGATGGCCGCCAAGCTCATATTAACCCTGAGAATAGAGGCGTCTGTGAGTGTTGTTTATTTTAGATATATTTATTGAACTTATTCGCAAAAATGATTTGAACTTTTGAGCTGTGAACATGCAACATTTAGCACGTGATAAGCTAGCTTGCTAACTTTAACGTTGGTCTTTTATTGAGTTCAATGGAGCAACGTCATGAACCGCGTGATTAGACGTGCTGAAAGAAAAACAGAGCTCCACTCACTGCAATATGGCCCAGTAACTCCTAGGTAGTTACTGTAGTACATCCCTGGTACTTACAGAGATAATTACCAAGTACTTACAGTGATACGTTTAGGTAACTACCTAGGAGTTACGAGGTCGGCCCATTAGTCCGACGTGTCATTATTCTGAAAATCACCCACTGAGTAGGGGTGCCATTAGGGTTAGGGTTATATTTTCAGAATAATCAGACGTCGGACTAATGGGTTGTCGGACCAATGGCACCAGAGTTATCAGGCCATACCACTATACCTGCCTGGTAATTACCTCTGTAAGTACCAGGGATGTACCACAGTAACTACCTAGGAGTTACTGGGTCGTATTCAGTGGGCGAGGAATGCGCTTCTCTATGGTCCTCATGGTGGGGAGCTGACATTGCTGTAATACCACCCCCTTGTGGCCAGGGCAACTCCAAGAGACACTTGGTAGTATTGATCCTAATGAGACTTCCGACCTCCCAAGAACAGCTTAAAAGCCTGGCTCCAAAGAGTTTTTCTTTTTCTAAAAATGCTATGACCCATGTGACAACACTGGAGCAGGTGGAATATTTTTAATCACGCTGGTTTTTGTTTATCAGCCCGAACATTGGAAGCATTTTCAGTGCATTGACTGGCTCCAGAGCCTGTCAATCAAGCTCTGGAGCTCTGTGGAGGCTCCGCCCAACCCGCTAGCACAGGCTGCGTAGGAGGAGACAGAGCGGCCATTAACCTCTTAACCCCCACCTGAAGCGAACACATTTTCTCCAGTTCGGCTTTACCCAAATCTAAAAGCTTAGAAAAAAAACACATCAAAAATAGTGACAAAAACAAGGAAGAAAATACAACAAAAACATAACAAAAAGTGACAAAAACTCAATAAAAGAGCAATGAAAAAAAAAAAAAAACACAATTAAAAAGCCACAAAAGAAGAGACGACAACATGACATTGAGAAATGTGACAAAACGCAGCGACTACGGGACAAAAGTTAGGATCACTTTTGTAGGTCTTAGCTTTCAAATGAGGCGTTACACTGTTGCTCTCCAGTCCAGAAGCTGATTTGGATAAAGCCAAACTGGAGAAAATGTGCTCGGGTCAGGCGGGGGGTAAGAGGTGCACACAGGACTCAGGAACCTTTACAATGAATGGGGCTGAAGGAGACCCGCTCACATTTATTATATCTATGGCCGTATTCTAAAGTGACACTCTATTCTGAGGCTTGGTAGTTTTTACATTCAATGCTTTATTGAACTAAAAATGGTGTACATCCTCTGGACACTCTGGGAAACTTTGAAAATTCTGTATTTTGGTCAAATTATGTTTCCTATGTCCGTTAGCATTTAGCCTCAAACATATGGCGTTAGATTTACGCCATAGGTCCACACGTACAGAAATATACATATGATCAGTTCAGTTTAATTGACACGCACGTAAACTACTCTCCACACGCACTTTGAACGTCCCACGCGTGTAGGTTCAGTACCACGAGCTACACTATAACACACACGCATGTGCGTTCTACTATGTGCGCACTCATGACCTTCCACACGTCCATGGCATTTGGCACTTTTCAATGAATTACCATTTCTATTTAACCTCTTAACCCCCACCAGAACCGAGCACATTTTCCCCAGTTTGGCTTTACCCAAATCAAAAAGATTCTTGAAAAATCTGTCGAAATAGCAACAAAAATTAGATAAAAACTAGAATGAAAATGCAACAAAAATGTGACAAAAAAGTGATGAAAACGGGACAATAATGCAACAAAAACGCCACAAGTAGAAGTCACAAAAAATGATGAAAACCCTCCAAAAAAGCCCTAAAAGAGCAACAAGAAAGTGACCAATCGCTGCTTATGGTTCCTCGGACTCACCGCAAACTCAGAGGAGACCGAGCATTTTCTGTCGTTGGTCCCAAACTGTGGAATGAGCTGCCTCTGTGTGTTAGACAGGCTGACTCCCTTCTTGTTTTTAAATCACGCCTTAAGACGCATTTGTTCTCTTTGGCATTTAACTAGCTTGGAAGTTGACTTTTACTGTTCAAATCGACCTCTTATGCCACTGTATATGTATATTTGATTGTATTGTCCTTTTTGTCCTTTTGTACGGCACTTTTGTCAACTCTGTTGTTTTTATTAGTGCGTTATAAATAAAGTGGATTGGATTGAAAGAGCGATGAAAGAAAAAGAGAAAAAAATTGACGACAATGCAGCAACAACGCCTTAGGCCAAGATGGCTACGATCCATCATTGACCTGCACTGTCCCCAATAAAAAAACATAAATAATGCAGGCAGTAGATCTGACTTAAATCTACTACAATCATGGCAGCATTGTGGAGCAGTGGTTAGAGCTTGTGCTTCACAACGAGAAGGTCCCGGGTTCGATCCCTGGCTGGAATGGAGTTTTGCATTGGAAGCAAATTACATCCGGGGGAACCCCGTGTACGGTTCGCCCACCATTAAAAACATGCACACAAGGCCAGGATGAATGTAGAATGTGAGTGAGTGATCGGTGGTGATCAGAGGGGCCGATGGCACAGATTAGTAGCTTTGCTTTCGTCAGTTTGCCCCTCTGGCTACAATAGTGGCTTACCACCACCAAGTACAGAGGGAATGAATAATGACAGTTTTGAGAAACTTGGTAACACAGGCTTGTAAAGCGCAATACAAGTGTAAGCCTTCATTATTAATATTGTGTCTATCCATTTCATATTAGTGACAACAAGATTGATTATGTTTGTAGAACCATGTCACACAATCTGTATTTTAATGGTATCCATTTCAATATTATTTATCTTTGACAGTGGTTCCCAACCTGGGGGGCAGGCCTCCCCAGGGGGGCACCTGGGATTGCAGGGGGGCCCAGAGCTTTGCCTGGTCAGAGGGACAGGTCATGTATGGTTAAAATCATATATGAGGTAGAAGGAAGTACAGTACAGGTGCATAAAACACTCAAACGTCAGTGTATTTGTTTGAAATAAAGGCGTATTGGCCATTATCTTTATGTTTTGATACATTTGTGGGGCCTTGGCTTTGGAGTAGGGGGGTGTGGCCTGACTACAGCACGTGCAGGGAGAGCCATTTATGCATGTGTCCACTTTAAACGTCTGACTTGCTCGATTTGCTCCTCGTTTCTGCAGTGACGCTGCGCTGGTTCCCCCTGGTGGTGATGCTGCACTTCTGCGCCCTGGCGTTCTGCGGCTGTGAGCCTCGGATCGTGAACATCGGCGCCGTCCTGAGTCAGAAACGCTACGAGCAGGTGTTTAAGGAGGCCGTGACCCAGGCCAACACCGTCTATGGCAAAGAGAAGTTTAAGATGAACGCCATCTCGGTCACGCACAAGGCCAACGCCATCCAGATGGCCCTGTCGGTGTGCGAGGATCTCATCTCCAACCAGGTACTGCCCCCTGTCTACTGCCAGGGTTATTACACTTACAGCACTGCCCCTTAGCTGCCACGTTCACATACTGCACACTATGTCAAGCATCTCCAAAGAAAACTCTCAAACATGTATTAGCAGTGCCACCGCTCCCTACACTGCGTTCCAAATTATGATGCAAATTACATTTTTCTCTGATTTTCTAAATTGTCAACTCAGATGTGTAATTTTCAAGTCTTTAACTGTTAGAGAATCATTTGAATGTGGTTGAAAACAACCTCCCAGTGATAACAGTATTTTTTTTGCAAAATAAATATAGTAAAAAAAACTCAAAATCTGCTGTTCCAAATGATTATGCAACTCATAGTTTCAGTATAGTTTCAGTTTTAAGGTTGTAATTAACTGAAAATGGTCATTTGTTGAATTTGCAGCATTAGGTCATATTTACTGAAATCAAAAGCAATTTCAATCAAAAACATCTTAACAGGTCAAGTTATATTTTAGTTATATTTTAGTTTATTTGATAGCAGCTTCAACATTCTTAAATCCATTAAACTTATGAATTTTTGGAGAGTTTCTGCTTGGATTTCTTTGCAGGATGTCAGAATAGCCTCTCAGAGCTGCTGTTTGGATGAAAACTGCCTCCCTCCCTCATAGATGTTTTGCTTGAGGCTCCAGAGGTTCTCAATAGGGTTTAGGTCAGGGGAGGATGGGGTCCACATCATGAGTTTCTCTCCTTTTATGCCCATAGCAGCCAATGATGCAGAGGTATTCTTTACAGTATGACAATGTACGTTGTCATGCATGAAGATGATTTTGTTCGGGAAAGCACGGCTCTTCCTTTTGTACCATAGAAGAAAGTGGTCAGTCAGAAACTCCACATATTTTTCAGAGGTCATTTCCCCACCTTCAGGGAGCCTAAAGGATTCCAGACCAAAACATCCTCCTTACTGACATCACAGCCTTGTTGGAACATGGTGGCCATTCACCAACCATCCACTACTCCATCCATCTGACCATCCAGGGTTACACGGCACTCATCAGTGAACAAGACTGTTTGAAAATGAGTCTTCATGTATATCTGGCCGGATAGAAGGTTTATGCACAACTGCAGCCTCTGGAGGGTCCTACACCTTGATGTTCAGGAGACTCCAGAGGCACCAGCAGCTTCAAATACCTGTTTGAAATATTGAAGGTGTTCATACCCAGTCGAAGGCATTCAACTGTTTCATGCTTTTCATCAGCAGAGAGATCCTTTTTCTTTCCCATATTGCTTGAAAATGTTGGTCTGCTTAATAATGTGGAATGTCCTTTTTCAGTTGTTTTTCCCTTAACTGGACTTACCTGACAACTAATCATCCCAGGCGTCTGAGATTGATGTCGGTGATTGAAAGAGCCCTGAGACACAATACCATCCATGAGTTTCATTGAAAAACGTCTTCTTTTTTTTTTAACCTTTATGGCCCTGAAATACAATTTGCATTATCATTTGGAACGCGGTGTATACTCTCATAACTCTGTGCGCCGGGCACTTTGTCTCTGAGGGGCACCACACTGAGGCCATTATGATCAAGTGACATTTTACAGTATTTGCACCGCTGTAAAACAGTGGACAAAAACGGTCCGTATTGAATGAGAACAATGAGAAAGAAGAGAAATTTGGCCGATGATACAATGCACTTAGGAATGTGTAGGAGGAGACCTCTCGCACGGCCCGCTCACACAAATGTAGTAAGTTAATTGCAAACTGAAGTTCAGATCCTGACAAAACATTAGTGTCATGTACATGTAGTGTTCTCCGGAGCCTTTGCTCACAGCTGCAAGAGAGGAAGGAAAGACACGTCTGACATGGCTGCAGGGGCGGAGCAGAGAAACTCCAGTTCTGGGGGGAGGGCACCACCTTTTTAAAGAGTAACTAAACGGGCGTGCCAAAGCCTTTCCCCACCCACAAACAAAAGTCAAAAATTGCTGTGAAAGAGGCGGTCTCTGAAGTTTGGGGGTGACATGCGGGGGTGAGTGTGTGGGCCTTTGCATTGGCACAATCACAGCAGACAGATTACATGGGAGGGACTTGGTTATAAACCACAGGTACAGGGGCAGGACAATGGGCAGCACCTGATGACGATGTGTGGAGCTGGTGCGGCTTATGACGTTCTGTGGAGGCCGTGGACACGTCTCCAGCCAATCAGGAAATTCTAATTTAGTAGCAGAGTTTACCCTGAAGGGGGCGCAACCCATTCGTTTTCAGGCCAAAGTTAGGATTTTACACATGTTTGCGCTATAATGTCAGAATAATGTCAGGGACCAGTGGACAACACTATGAGACACCCATTGAGACAGTTTATCAGTAAAAAAAACTTGATTTGGTGTTTAGTTACTCTTTAAGCAATTCATTTAATTCTAGAAATGTTATTGGTGTACTTTCGAGAATGTTTGTTTAATTTTAATGAGCCATGCCTCCTCCCCACTGTTTGTTCTTCTTTTTTTCCCCTTCAGTTTATCATACTGGATTTTAAATGTTTTGTGTAGAATAAATATATATAAATAAATATAATAAAAAATGTATTGCAAGTGTGTCATTTTATATTTTCATAAAAATTAAGCCCTTTTATGAGCAAATGGAAAATTACCTATATTTACTGCAACAAAATTAGGGGTTTGAGGAAAATGTCCGTTGAAGTTACACTTTCCTGATAAATCTATGGAGAAACGTTAAATCAGTGCCATGATGAAACAACTTATTGTACAAAACCTGCTGCAGTGCGACTATTCTGCGATGTGGTGTTCCTGTGGTGTTCCTGTTTTCATTCAGCATTTCTGACCTAAGGCGGGACAGACACTTGCTGCAGCGTCGTCCTCTGAGCCCACCCGCAGGCCACAGCCCAGCGCCTCTGCAGAATAAAGAAATGTGATTGTGAGGCAGAGATTACGAGTGTCCTGAAATCTGTAATCCTGCGCCATCCATCAAAACACAGGGATTAGCTTTAATCCACTCTCTCTCTGCTACAGAAGCTCTGAGTTATGAAATCTGCATGTGTTCAGTCGTAGCTGAAAATCGCAGGTCGAATGTCGCATAGCGAGACGAGGACAAGGATTTAAAACAGAACCGTTGAAGTCAATAAATGAATTGTGAATTAATAATAATGAAGTTAGATTCAAACTGGCATTAAATCTAAATTTATTGGAAATGTATGACATTGCTCATCATCTTTTACTGTATAAGTTCATCCAAAATAACCAAATGATGTTCTAAAACATATTCAGCCGCAGTTGACTATATATTTCTGCAAAAAAAAAAAAACCTATACAGACACTGGGAGAACATGCAAACTCCACACAGAAAGGCCCCATCCAGGTGGGACTCGAAGCTCGAACCTCTAGCTGTGAAGCACAAGCACTAACCTCTGTACTACCGTGCCACCCAATCTTTAACACATTAGCGGTGGTGTATAAAGCACATATTCATAATCTTCCACCTTTATTTATATTCAGAAGATGTTCAAACATAGAGAGAAGTGATATAGCCTTAGGGTCACTGGGTTTTACATAAACAAACAAGGAAACATCAAATACAAAACGTAGATATATTTCTGTACAACGGTTTAGTTTATGGAACGACTTGAACAATAAAATAAAATAAAATTAAAATATGGAGCTCAGGAATGTTAAACTGAAATGTATCAACGTATCTATGTCAAATGCCAAATTACAGCTTAAGTTTGGTCAATCAGAAATGGCAAGAAAACATAGCTCTCCTCTAACAGATGTTGTGGAACATTAATGTACTGTTTTATTTTGGAAGGGCTTTTGTCTCTCTCATTGCAAAAGGGGGTTTGGTCAAATAAGTTTAAATTCAGCCTGAACCCCTTGCTCACAAATGATAAGGATATTGATATTTTGTTTGTCTATTGTGGTTGTATTTGTTGGACTGAAAAATAAGCTACTACTACTACTATCACTACTACTATCACTACTACTACTACTACTACTACTACTACTACTACTTCCATTTCCTAGATTTTAACTTATACTTAGGCAATGCTTAGTGTATATGCATTTACCTGCGCCTCTAGAAACATAACATATTCCAGAAGTTACGGTGGACGCCGCCATGAATTGTGCCTGCCCCTTCACTCATATTAGTTTACATAGGACTACAGACAGCAAGAGAAAATCAATTACTACACGGACACAAAATATGAGAGAAAAAGGGCCGTATGGAGGCGTCACGGTGACGGTGGAGAGACAGTCCTGGGTTTAGCTCGCTTATATCAGCTGAATATGTCCAGAAGAGACACGGGCACTAAAAGTGTGTTGTTTTGCTCTGGTTTTGGCAGGTGCAACACTGTTGTCCCACCAAAACACAGAAAACATTCATGTTAAAGGAGCTGTATCATGCTATTTTAGCCATTCCAAAGTAAAGTATAGGCATTTATATGATATATTGTACCTCTATCACTATGGAGTACTAATTTTTGAGAGAAATATAAGTATTTTTGGGGGTATTTTCCCTACCCGGAAGACAAGACGCTTCGATTCAGTTAACTCCTCCCCTCTCTCCGCTCATTCCACATTCACAGTATTATAAATATAAATATCACTGCAAAAGTTACTTCACATAATGCAGTTATAAGGAGTTGACATGTGCAACACAGTTTCATAAATGGTTAACACACACGCTAACACACACGCTAACACACACGCTAACACACACGCTAACACACACGCTAACATGCGTTTTGATTAACTCACTGCTCAGTCTGGTCTCCCCATGGGATGGCGTTGGTTATAAAAGTTAATCCACTTTAATTCTGGCCAAGGTTCACCAAGCATCCATCAGGTTGGTTGATATAGTAGCTAGCTGAATCCCGGAAAGAAATTCCAACTCCTGGCGAGTGCACTCTTCTTTAGGAAGGTTGAATAGCCCTGTTCCTCTCATAGCCAAACGCGAACCCGTGACATTATCGTTGGGTAAGAAAAAAGAACAGGCGTGTCCAGAGTAGGTTAGAAAGAGCTCAGTCTTCAAAACAACACTTATGCTCGGATTTTTTTTTCTTTATTTCTCTCTTACAACAAAAATAATGAAAAAGCTGTTTTATAAATAAAAATCAGGCCGTAAGGCATTACATTACAGACGTAGAGCACTTCCGTTCCTTTGTGACGACACAACTGAACAGCTCAGTGGTTTACCAGGAGAGGGTGGAGCAGCTGCTCAGAGAGCAGGATTCAGGAGGATTACTTAGAACTGCGTGAATGAAGCCAAAAACCGCTCTGGGGGTGTTTTTGAGAAGGAAATAACATAACAACATGGTTAAAAACTCCAAAAAGTCGATTTTGCATGATATAGGACCTTTAAGACTAGGCAATTATCCCATGTTTTTCCAGACACATGGACCTTTAAAAATGAACAACTTGTATTAAAGTTGACTTTAACATTAGTGATGTAGAGTGTGGAATACAAAACTTGCAAGCCACAAGCATCAACACACAACTGTATAAAGAGAGAGGGAGAGATTAACACACGACTAGTCGACAAGCTTAAAATGATGTCGACGAGCGTCACAGATGTCGACTAGTCTGTTCAAGCCCTAGTATGTAGTTGTATTTAGTTGTATGTAGTTATAGTTTTATGTAGTTGTATTTAGTTCTATGTAGTTATCGTTTTATGTAGTTTTATTTAGTTGTATGTAGTTATAGTTGTATGTAGTTGTATTTAGTTGTATGTAGTTATAGTTGTATGTAGTTGTAGTTATAGTTGTATGTAGTTGTGTGTAGTTGTAGTTGTAGGTAGTTGTATGTAGTTATAGTTGTATGTAGTTATAGTTGTATGTAGTTGTATGTAGTTATAGTTGTATGTAGTTATAGTTGTATGCAGTTGTATGTAGTTATAGTTGTATTAGTTATATTGTATTAGTTGTATTAGTTATAGTTTATGTAGTTATAGTTGTATGTAGTTATTTAGTTGTGTGTAGTTATAGTTGTATGTGTGTGTGTAGTTGTAGTTGTAGGTAGTTGTATGTAGTTATAGTTGTATGTAGTTGTATGTAGTTATAGTTGTATGTAGTTATAGTTGTATGTAGTTGTAGTTGTATGTAGATGTATTTAGTTGTATGTAGTTATAGTTGTATGTAGTTGTAGTTGTATGTAGTTGTATTTAGTTGTATGTAGTTATAGTTGTATGTAGTTGTAGTTGTATGTAGATGTATTTAGTTGTGTGTAGTTATAGTTGTATGTAGTTGTGTGTAGTTGTAGTTGTAGGTAGTTGTATGTAGTTATAGTTGTATGTAGTTATAGTTGTATGTAGTTATAGTTGTATGTAGTTATAGTTGTATGTAGTTGTAGTTGTATGTAGATGTATTTAGTTGTGTGTAGTTATAGTTGTATGTAGTTGTAGTTGTATGTAGATGTATTAGTTGTGTGTAGTTATAGTTGTATGTAGTTGTGTGTAGTTGTAGTTGTAGTAGTTGTATGTAGTTATAGTTGTATGTAGTTGTATGTAGTTATAGTTGTATGTAGTTATAGTTGTATGTAGTTGTAGTTGTATGTAGATGTATTTAGTTGTATGTAGTTATAGTTGTATGTAGTTTGTAGTTGTATGGTAGTTGTATTTAGTTGTATGTAGTTATAGTTGTATGTAGTTGTATGTAGTTGTAGTTGTATGTAGTTGTATTTAGTTGTATGTAGTTATAGTTGTATGTAGTTGTAGTTGTATGTAGATGTATTTAGTTGTATGTAGTTATAGTTGTATGTAGTTGTAGTTGTATGTAGTTGTATTTAGTTGTATGTAGTTATAGTTGTATGTAGTTGTAGTTGTATGTAGTTGTATTTAGTTGTATGTAGTTATAGTTGTATGTAGTTGTAGTTGTATGTAGATGTATTTAGTTGTATGTAGTTATAGTTGTATGTATGTAGTTGTATGTAGTTGTATTTAGTTGTATGTAGTTATAGTTGTATGTAGTTGTGTGTAGTTGTAGTTGTATGTAGTTGTAGTTATAGTTGTATGTAGTTGTGTGTAGTTGTAGTTGTATGTAGTTGTAGTTATAGTTGTATGTAGTTTGTAGTTATAGTTGTATGTAGTTGTAGTTATAGTTGTATGTAGTTGTAGTTATAGTTGTATGTAGTTGTAGTTGTATGTAGATGTATTTAGTTGTGTGTAGTTATAGTTGTATGTAGTTGTGTGTAGTTGTAGTTGTAGGTAGTTGTATGTAGTTATAGTTGTATGTAGTTATAGTTGTATGTAGTTATAGTTGTATGTAGTTATAGTTGTATGTAGTTGTAGTTGTATGTAGATGTATTTAGTTGTGTGTAGTTATAGTTGTATGTAGTTGTGTGTAGTTGTAGTTGTATGTAGTTAGTAGTTGTATGTAGTTATAGTTGTATGTAGTTGTGTGTAGTTATGGTAATCAAACCTTGCACCTCCCGCCTTTCCTGTCTGTTTCAGGTGTATGCGATCCTCGTGAGCCACCCGCCTCAGTCCAGCGACCACCTGACTCCCACTCCGGTCTCCTACACCGCCGGGTTTTACCGCATCCCTGTGGTGGGGCTGACCACACGTATGTCCATTTACTCGGACAAGGTACGAACTCACCGGGACTGGGGTTTGACCTGGACTTTTAACACTTTGATCTATGACTTTCTATCAAAAAGCTACTGTGTAGCATTAAGGGCCTTTCAAAAGTCCCACTGAAATGTATGTAAAGTGAGCTGATCATTACAAATATGTTAGATCAGTTAAAACTAAAATACAAACACTTGGCTGCTCCAGCAGTGACCGATATCATTCATTAGGGGCACTTCATATTTATAAGGGGCCACCTGAGTAACCTGAATTGAGTTAGACATAAAATTAAACTTAATTCAACTTTCTTTCATTGCAAAATGCACCAAATCATATCTGGAACTCGCTGGATGAAAAAAATAAAATAAATAACAGGCGGATGTAAAGTGATTGTAAAGTAACAAATGGGCAGATTCATAAGACGCTCTCTGTGCACTCAACTACATTGACTTGGCAGTTTTGTTGTAAATATTTTAATGCCACTATTGAAAGAGGCAGGGGATGGTAATGTTGCTCCTGATAGGCCACTATGCAATTCGGCGTGAAAAATGCCCCCCCAAAAGAATTACAGGTCAAGGGGTGAACAAAATTGCTTGGAGGGCCGGAGTTTGCCCACCTCTGCTTCCCAACTGTAAACTGTAGACGTGTGTAAACACGTCTGTGTCATGTGGGGACGTTAATCCCAGTCTGTCTCTCTCCGCAGAGCATCCACCTGTCCTTCCTGCGCACCGTCCCGCCGTTCTCTCACCAGGCACTGGTTTGGTTCGACTTGATGCGCGAGTTTCGGTGGAACCACATCATTCTGATCGTGAGCGATGACCACGAGGGCCGCGCGGCGCAGAAACGGCTGGAGACACTGCTGGAGGAACGTGAGACCAAGGTACGGCATTAGCACGAAACCCATGGAACTACCACGAAACAGCCAGGACGACCTCACCAACAGCACATCACACACACCCAGGGAACAGCCGGGACGACCTCACCAACAGCACATCACACACACCCAGGGAACAGCCGGGACGACCTCACCAACAGCACATCACACACACCCACGGAACAGCCGGGACGACCTCACCAACAGCACATCACACACACACACTGAACAGCCGGGACGACCTCACCAACAGCACATCACACACACCCAGGGAACAGCCGGGACGACCTCACCAACAGCACATCACACACACCCACGGAACAGCTGGGACGACCTCACCAACAGCACAACACACACACCCAGGGAACAGCCGGGGCGACCTCACCAACAGCACATCACACACACCCAGGGAACAGCCAGGACGACCTCACCACCAGCACATCACACACACCCACGGAACAGCCGGGACGACCTCACCAACAGCACATCACACACACCCAGGGAACAGCCGGGACGACCTCACCAACAGCACACACACCCACTGAACAGCCAGGACGACCTCACCACCAGCACATCACACACACCCACTGAACAGCCGGGACGACCTCACCAACAGCACACACACCCACTGAACAGCCGGGATGACCTCACCAACAGCACATCACACACACCCAGGGAACAGCCGGGACGACCTCACCACCAGCACATCACACACACCCACTGAACAGCCGGACGACCTCACCAACAGCACATCACACACACCCAGGGAACAGCCGGGACGACCTCACCAACAGCACATCACACACACCCAGGGAACAGCTGGGACGACCTCACCAACAGCACATCACACACACCCAGGAACAGCTGGACGACCTCACCAACAGCACATCACACACACCCACGGAACAGCCGGGACGACCTCACCAACAGCAATCACACACACCAGGAAAGCCGGACGACCTACCAACAGCACATCACACACACCCAGGGAACAGCCGGGACGACCTCACCAACAGCACATCACACACACCCAGGAACAGCCGGACGACCTCACCACAGCACATCACACACACCCACGGAACAGCCGGGACGACCTCACCAACAGCACATCACACACACCCAGGAACAGCCGGACGACCTCACCAACAGCACACACCACCCCAGAACAGCCGGGACGACCTCACCAACAGCACACACACCCACTGAACAGCCGGGATGACCTCACCAACAGCACATCACACACACCCAGGGAACAGCCGGGACGACCTCACCAACAGCACATCACACACACCCACGGAACAGCCGGGACGAAATCACCAACAGCACATCACACCCACGGAACAGCTGGGACGACCTCACCAACAGCACATCACACACACCCAGGAACAGCCGGGACGACCTCACCAACAGCACATCACACACACCCAGGGAACAGCCGGACGACCTCACCAACAGCACATCACACACACCCACAGAACAGCCGGGACGACCTCACCAACAGCACATCACACACACCCAGGAACAGCCGGGACGACCTCACCAACAGCACATCACACACACCCACGGAACAGCCGGGACGACCTCACCAACAGCACATCACACACACCCAGGGAACAGCCGGGACGACCTCACCAACAGCACATCACACCCACGGAACAGCTGGGACGACCTCACCACCAGCACATCACACACACCCACGGAACAGCCGGGACGACCTCACCAACAGCACACACACACACCCAGGGAACAGCCGGGACGACCTCACCAGCAGCACATCACACACACCCAGGGAACAGCCAGGACGACCTCACCAACAGCACAACACACACAACCAGGGAACAGCTGGGACGACCTCACCAACAGCACATCACACACACCCACGGAACAGCCGGGACGACCTCACCAACAGCACATCACACACACCCAGGGAACACCGGGACGACCTCACCAACAGCACATCACACCCACGGAACAGCTGGGACGACCTCACCACCAGCACATCACACACACCCAGGGAACAGCCAGGACGACCTCACCAACAGCACATCACACACACCCACTGAACAGCCGGGACGACCTCACCAACAGCACATCACACACACCCAGGGAACAGCCGGGACGACCTCACCAACAGCACATCACACACAACCAGGGAACAGCTGGGACGACCTCACCAACAGCACATCACACACACCCAGGGAACAGCCAGGACGACCTCACCACCAGCACATCACACACACCCACGGAACAGCCGGGACGACCTCACCAACAGCACACACACACACCCAGGGAACAGCCGGACGACCTCACCAACAGCACATCACACACACCCACGGAACAGCCGGACGACCTCACCAACAGCACACACACACACCCAGGGAACAGCCGGGACGATCTCACCAACAGCACATCACACACACCCAGGGAACAGCTGGGACGACCTCACCAACAGCACAACACACACAACCAGGGAACAGCCGGGACGACCTCACCACAGCACATCACACACACCCAGGGAACAGCCAGGACGACCTCACCACCAGCACATCACACACACCCAGGGAACAGCCAGGACGACCTCACCACCAGCACATCACACACACCCACGGAACAGCCGGGACGACCTCACCAACAGCACACACACACACCCAGGGAACAGCCGGGACGACCTCACCAACAGCACACACACACACCCAGGGAACAGCCGGGACGACCTCACCACAGCACATCACACACAACCAGGGAACAGCTGGGACGACCTCACCAACAGCACATCACACACACCCAGGGAACAGCCAGGACGACCTCACCAACAGCACATCACACACACCCACGAACAGCCGGGACGACCTCACCAACAGCACATCACACACACCCAGGGAACAGCCGGGACGACCTCACCAACAGCACATCACACACAACCAGGGAACAGCTGGGACGACCTCACCAACAGCACATCACACACACCCAGGGAACAGCCAGGACGACCTCACCACCAGCACATCACACACACCCACTGAACAGCCGGGACGACCTCACCAACAGCACACACACCCACGGAACAGCTGGACGACCTCACCAACAGCACACACACCCACTGAACAGCCGGGACGACCTCACCAACAGCACATCACACACACCCAGGGAACAGCCAGGACGACCTCACCACCAGCACATCACACACACCCACTGAACAGCCGGGACGACCTCACCAACAGCACACACACCCACGGAACAGCTGGGACGACCTCACCAACAGCACACACACCCACTGAACAGCCGGGACGACCTCACCACCAGCACATCACACACACCCAGGGAACAGCCGGGACGACCTCACCACCAGCACATCACACACACCCAGGGAACAGCCGGGACGACCTCACCAACAGCACATCACACCCACGGAACAGCTGGGACGACCTCACCACAGCACCACACCCACGGAACAGCTGGGACGACCTCACCAACAGCACACACACCCACTGAACAGCCGGGACGACCTCACCAACAGCACATCACACACACCCAGGGAACAGCCGGGACGACCTCACCAACAGCACATCACACACACCCAGGGAACAGCTGGGACGACCTCACCAACAGCACATCACACCCACGGAACAGCTGGGACGACCTCACCAACAGCACACACACCCACTGAACAGCCGGGACGACCTCACCAACAGCACATCACACACACCCAGGGAACAGCTGGGACGACCTCACCAACAGCACACACACCCACTGAACAGCTGGGACGACCTCACCAACAGCACATCACACACACCCACGAACAGCCGGGACGACCTCACCAACAGCACACACACCCACTGAACAGCCGGGACGACCTCACCACCAGCACATCACACACACCCAGGGAACAGCCGGGACGACCTCACCACCAGCACATCACACACACCCAGGGAACAGCCGGGACGACCTCACCAACAGCACATCACACACACCCAGGGAACAGCTGGGACGACCTCACCAACAGCACATCACACACACCCAGGGAACAGCCAGGACGACCTCACCACCAGCACATCACACACACCCACTGAACAGCCGGGACGACCTCACCAACAGCACACACACCCACGGAACAGCTGGGACGACCTCACCAACAGCACACACACCCACTGAACAGCCGGGACGACCTCACCAACAGCACACACACCCACGGAACAGCTGGGACGACCTCACCAACAGCACACACACCCACTGAACAGCCGGACGACCTCACCAACAGCACATCACACCACCGAACAGCGGGACGACTCACCACAGCACATCACACACACCCAGAACAGCCGGGACGACCTCACCACCAGCACATCACACACACCCAGGGAACAGCCGGGACGACCTCACCAACAGCACATCACACCCACGGAACAGCCGGGACGACCTCACCAACAGCACACACACCCACTGAACAGCCGGGACGACCTCACCAACAGCACATCACACACACCCAGGGAACAGCCGGGACGACCTCACCAACAGCACATCACACACACCCACTGAACAGCCGGGACGACCTCACCACCAGCACATCACACACACCCAGGGAACAGCCGGGACGACCTCACCAACAGCACATCACACCCACGGAACAGCCGGGACGACCTCACCACAGCACACACACCCATGAACAGCCGGGACGACCTCACCAACAGCACATCACACACACCCAGGAACAGCCGGGACGACCTCACCAACAGCACATCACACACACCCACTGAACAGCCGGGACGACCTCACCAACAGCACATCACACACCCACTGAACAGCCGGGACGACCTCACCAACAGCACATCACACACACCCACTGAACAGCCGGGACGACCTCACCACCAGCACATCACACACACCCACTGAACAGCCGGACGACCTCACCACCAGCACATCACACACACCCACGGAACAGCCGGGACGACCTCACCACCAGCACATCACACACACCCACGGAACAGGTTATAAAATGTACCAATAAAGTGAACACATTATTTATCGTTAACAGTCTTAGAAGCCGTTTCTCTACAGGAGCAATATGGTACGGTGATACACAATTCAGGGTTTTTTTCAGCTCGCCTCCAACGCGTCTAACCCGTCCCGCAGCCATTAAAATCTAAGCATTATAAATATATGAGTCTGTAATGGATCACGGCTTTAATTCCGTCTGAAAAAGTGCAACAAGATGAAGATCTGAGCTGCAGCAATGTTGGAGCTGTCAGGACAAAAAATAAATCTTTAGTTTTAATCATGAGTATAGGGCTGGGTACCGTTAAACGATCAGTATGGTATCGGAATTTTTTTAGGTACGTTTTGGTGTCGAAAAAATAAAAGTATCGAAATCAGGTACTGAAAAATATCATATCTTTAGATCCAAGTTTTGATGCTGTTGGTCCAGGGACAACAGTAAAGGAAGTGGTCATTTCAGCTCAAATAATAATAATAATAAGAAATAGGCCCGATTTACGAAGTTGGAATCTTGCGTACAAACGACAGTGCTCCATAGCTGGTCACACGCAACGGTGACTTCAACGAGAGCTTTGCTGCTTCCTTTTCGCTCTCTTACCTTAATATCATGCGCTGCGGCGCACATCTTTTAGAGTTCAGGATCGTGATGTCATATCACTAAGTATCTTGGAGTTTGCAGCAATAATGAACCAATGGAGATTTTGAAACATAAAAGTTATTGTTCACATTAAAACACTTGAACACTACAGTCGTTAGATGTTTTTACCAGTAGTGACTCAGCAGTTGTTCCACGTTTTTTTTCTTCAGTTTTTATACTGTTTTAAGCAAATGTTAGTGTATGGAAAATGTTTGCTAACACCCACAAACATGGCGGATCTCCATGGTAACAGTGAATTTTTCCGAACTCTATTAAGCACTCGCACGATAAACAACAAAGTATTTCTCCCACTGTGATTAAACACTGTCCATGTCCTGAATATACAGTATCTATGTCCTGCTCTAGTGCCAGGATTGGCACTAGAGCAGGAGCACCGCTCACAGGAGCAAAAAAAAAATTCCAGTCTGGTATGGTCTGTAGGAGGTAAACCTTGGGGAGGTACCTCTGCTGTGGATGATGCCATGCCATTGGTCCGACAATACATTAGACGTCTCATTATTCCGAAGATGTCCCATTGAGCAGAGGTGCCATTAGTCCGACATCTCTAACCCAGTTGTGTTGTGGATTAGAGAGCCATATACAACCACTGGCCCTAACCTTAAGGTCAGTTGCCTAAATCTAATTTTATTTTTCAATCCTTACTCAATGGGACATTTTCGAAATAATGAGACGTTGGACTAATGGGGCGACCCCGCTGTGGAAAACATTGCTGCGGGAGTCTGTCCAGACACACACTGCGCCAGGTCTGAAGCAGAAGATTTCACAGAGCGCCCTCCGTCAGCGCAAGTCTAGTCTACAGTCTGCGTTTAGAAACACAAGATCAGGGTCACTGCCGTTTATGGAATAAATTAACATTGTTGTTCTCTTTCTTGGTTGTAGACGACAAATATTTTAGTATAGGTATCAGGAAAACTTTGTTCAGGTATCGGCATTGTAAACTAAGTATAGTTAAAGTGCTGGTATCAGAAAAGTCCCCATCCCTAGTTGCGCGCTCCTTCTTTCACAAAGCGAGGTTTGGATTACGGATCTTCAAACCACCACAATCCGAGCCGCGCCGTACCGTACTGCTCCTGTGGAAATGAAACTTTATTTTGTGATTTTAAAACAGTCCTGGGTCCCTCACCATCGGCTTTTCATATTTAATAACAAGAGAATATCCCTCAAACATGTCTGAGCGGGAAACAAAAACACAATTTCCACTCTGTTTTCCACTCCAGAAAAGCCAGTTCTCATTCAATTCATGGAGGCAGGTTTACACAAAGCAATGTTCAGTCAAACTTATACTTGAACACTTTAATATACTCTACACTTGGCACCGAGTGGGCTTCATCATGATCATCGAAGCACTTCAAAACCTGCACGAAGCTTGGTCCGAACTAGACCTCAGCCAGGTCCACACAGGTCCAAAACATGAGACACAGCAGGGGAAGACTTTGATTTTTAATGGTTTTCTCCCTTAACATCTTAGTTTTAATGTCAATTGTAAAGCTCTTAGCTTCCTAAACAAGGGTGTCATCCAAATATGGCCATTTCCTGTGTGGAAGACACCAACCGCCAAAGTCTGTGGGGAATCTTTTCCAATAACGCATCAAGAACCCGTTTAATCTAAATTAGCTCTCCACTTTAGTAGAGACTCCAAACTTTCCAGTCCTGAAGTGAACAATAGGCTTATTCAGAGGGATTTTTCAATATCTGATTCTTAGCTTGATCTATTTTTTGAACCCCCTCTTTTTTACTAATAACTAGCTTTTTTGAAAACTTACCCAGATCCAAAATCCTCTCTTGTAACTCCTATCGTCCTACCTTAAATTATAAGGTTTATATCTACTATAGGGTTGTTTTAAAAAAAAAGATTTTTCAATAACAAATTGATAATAAAAGTAGTACCGAAGCCAGATATTCATATGAGCAGGTATCGATACTTTCTGTCTTTTCCTCTGGTCCCTGTTTAGCTCAGAGCAGCCCCTCCTTCAGTCAGCAACCTGCGCCTAAAACTTCAACTCCAGCTAAATGTCTCTGGATTTACTCCCATCTGTGTACATGTATCAGTTAGCGTTGGATATAAGCTGTTTTTATCCTAACATTCTCAACAAAATGAACTGAAATCAGAGCCACTCTACAGTCACATGTTTCCTGTCTGTCCTGGACTCATGGATATATTTGGAACATTTTAAAAGTACATTTTACACATTGTTTGGTGCTTTGAATGAATGCACTGTTCTGCAGTGACTCTGTTCATGAAGGCGACACAGACAGTGTTTAACCTGACGGTCATGGGACAAGTCCAGTCTGTAAAGAGTTTATATTGTTTATATTGAGGGTTAATATAAAGTACAGTATAAACATTTGACTATAGAAAATCACAGCTGAAAATGCAGAATATTTAATTGGAGAAAAAGGAGAGCTTTTATTACAAGAACACAGTGAAACGAAGACAGTGTTGAGTGTTCAGTGGAGAAGGAAAAGAGACATAAATTTACTATAGAAAATATATGTTTAATTTTTTGTTTGGTACCAAAACTGAGTTTGAAATTTTAATATCGTTTTAAATCGTGACAACACTATCTACATTTTGTGTAGTTCTGCGATATTTAAGTAAAACATTTGAACTCATTGAACAAAATGGAAATATGTTAGGCTATACATGTGATATACATATGATTTTACTCTACTTAAAATAATAATTTGGACTGAAATGTCAGATAGAACCATATACTTCCTGGGGTACGATATATCAACGAAATAAAACATTTAAACCTGGCCCTATTGAAAATGTCAGCACTTTTGTCCAATTTAAGGTAAAACGCCTTATGTTTAGGTCAGTAAACTACAGCAAAAGCTTCAAAGTGACATCTCTGAGTGGTATTTTTCCACCTGCAGCGTCTCGTCTCGAACTGAAATGGATTTAAAGCTGGACTGAACCACGGGGACCTGGTCTGGCTCTGGCCTCGTCCCGGCGTGAGCTTGTGCCTCAGTGGCTTGAGTGCAGAGACACAGCGCTCAGTGGCCCGTACGTAACGCAGCAGTGCACGGTGGTGGCGTTTGGCCCCGGGCCCCTCTGGCCGCTCTCAGGGGCCTCTCTCTCCGCTCTGTCTCTGCCTCAGTAACGCTCTCTGCCCCGGCGTGCTCTCGCTGTGCAGGTTTTGAAGTCAACGGCGCAAGAAAAAGAGCAGCCAAATCTACTGGAGTATAATGACTTGGATTTATAATATCACTGTGTTCCCGCGGGGCGTCGGAAAGCATTAAACACGACTTCGAAAAGGGCTGCACGGTTTTGGAAAACGATCTCATTTAGGGCTGCACAATGTGTCGCTAAATTATCCTTACCACAACATCATGTTTTTGCATTTGTGGCATTAAAATGACACTAAAAAGCATTAAAGTGGACATATGCATAGGGCTGAGTCCAAAGTAAGTTGTGTCTCATTGTATTTGTTGTTCATTGTGGGATATTTTAGGATGAAGAACTTTCCGAACAGAACTGAAATGCCATTTTTAAGCTTCAGAGTTAGTTTCTGTGGCATTATGAGATCTTCAATTTCCTGCGTCAGTACATCGAACTTCACATTTTGTTTGTACAGATACTTCCATACAATGTGACTGAAAAATACAGGACATCAAGCACAAATAATTGCAGCCCTTGCGACTTCGATTCGAGCCCAGAACTTTGTAAATCCAAGTCATGTCGCCAAACGTAGACCCTCTTTCTTGCGGCGAACATTCGGACGTCATCCATTTTGGCTCTTTTCTGTTCCTCGCGCTGCTTCCTCCACGGCTCTGTCTCATTTTTGCCATCACTCTGCCCTGGCCAATGAGCAGCTGCGGCTGGGCTCTGCTGGCCTCTGATTGGTCGGGAGCGCGTTTGAATCTGCTCCGCTGTTTCGCTCCTCTGTCTCCGTCTCTTCACGTTTCCATCACGACGAAAAGAATGGTTCGGACTCAACTCGGACCGGCGTAATCCCGGCTCAGGTACAAAGGCGGATCAGGGAGGGCATCTGATGGAAAAGAACATAGGGCCACACTCTCTGTCTGTCCTGCACAGAACTACATTTAGGTAATTAGCTTGTTACACTGAGGCTTCAGAATTGAATAGTTTTTTTTTTTATCAACTTGCACTTTACAAATTAGCCATAATGTTGTAGCGTGTGGTTCATTACTTGAGTAAAAGTACAGATAGAAATATTGCTGCAATAAAAGCAGAAGTTGCTCAGTCAAATAATTACTTTTGTAAGTAGAAAGTACGAATCAGTTGAAGTGGACGTCTCCTGCAGAAGGGGTTGAAAAACAGACATAAAAACATGAATATGAAGCTTCTTTGGTATTTTACATTTCATAATTCATGTCTCTGTAAGAATTCAATTGTAACAATGAAAGAGCTAGAGAAGAGTTTGCCTGGAGCTCCTCCTGCTAGCAGCTGTAGGAATAATTACTTTTAGAACAGAATTAATTGCTGACGCTGTAGAATAAACAGCTAAATTTAACAGGATCAACTCAAGGATTAACTTAAAAAGCAATTTTGCATGATATGTGAGAAGTGTTGGGCTAACTAAAGGCTAACAAGAGGCTAACAAGAGGCTAACAAAGCAGGTTTTCCACCAGCAGGCGCGTATCAGCCAAATGCCTGGTCACTGCGGAGGCCAGGGTCAAACCGGTCTGAACAGGTATAGGTTTCAGGACCGACCTCTGGCTGTGGCCAAAGCGCTGAATCATACCAACATGACGTGAACAGACTCTGGCCTCTGATTGGCCAACGAGAGAGTGGACAGCCCTCACTATTGACACGCAGGTCATATGGATTTAATATTTCACAACATCATACCACTGTGCTAAAATGGGATTTTGCCAATATTAGCATTTAGCCGCTGTTAGCGCAGCTTTAGCTGGTGTTAGCATAATATTTGCAAGTTGCTTACTTTCTTAGTTCGGATTTTGCGGGTTTTTTTCTTCTTCTGTTTTATAACAGCTCGGTAACCTGAATGATTCCATAACCCCCACCAGAAGGCAGGGTTTGTCCACATTTGTTCTCATCGCAGCTTATAAAACTTTTAATGAGGATCTGTACAGCGTACTCCTCTGTGCGGCGCCCACAATAAATGCATGTGTGTGTGTGTGGTGGAAACAGAAAGGTCTGGCGTGTGCGGTTGAGTCGCGCTGGGTGGAATAGCGGCTATAGAGGCTAACAAGCGGGCTAACAAGAGGCTAACAAGGGGCTAACAAGGGGCTATCAAGAGGCTAACAGGAGGCAAAAATATTGTGCAGAACCCTCATAACCCCATATATATATATATATATATATATATATATATATTGAAAACAAAAAAATAAACTGAAAGTCTGTTTTTGCAGCTGATCCAAAGTTTAGCACCACATGCCTTTAAAAATCAAATCTGTGCAAAAATGTGGATTCAGTGTCATTTTCTGTCAAGTACTGGCCCAGTCATGACGTCCTGATGCAAAGGTTTTGACCGTAGTCAGGTTGTTGAGCTGCATAAGCAGGACCTCTCTGAAAAGATCCTGAGGTTATGGAACAAAAAAGTAAAGTGGAAGACTCGACAAATGTCCCCATGTTAGGAAACTTCAGAATGAGTTTGGACACTTTTTTATTTTTGTCTTCCTCTTTCATTGTTTGTAATTTAAAAAATAAAATTTGGTATAGGGCCTTTAAGTAAAGTACAAGTAAAATATGAATACATACATCAATAACATGTCCATTTGTGCGTTTTACCGTTAACCTCCGCCGCATAAACAGGACCTGGATGCAGTGACTGCAGCAGACGGAGGGAACAGACGGAAGGGAAAAGGAGTGATACAATAAAATAAAGAAGTGTAGCCAATATGCTGCAATTAAATACTTTATTACATTAATAAACACCACTATATATTCACAGAGTGAATTCGGAAACCTGTATTACAGAAGCGTTTTGTTCTTCTCGTGTGTAGAGCTGCTCACATCATGTTAGGACTCAGCTCTGTGACACAGCCATGTAACTTTAATGAAGAGCAAACAGGACACAGATCTGTCACCAGCACTCAGCCTCAGAACGTACGAGAGAGCCTGTTAGACCCGGCTTAGTCCAACGTACGAGAGAGGCCTGGTTTAGACCCGGCTTAGTCCAACGTACGAGAGAGGCCTGGTTTAGACCCGGCTTAGTCCAAAGTACGAGAGAGACCTGGTTTAGACCCGGGTTAGTCCAAAGTACGAGAGAGACCTGGTTTAGACCGGGTTAATCCAACGTACGAGAGAGGCCTGGTTAAACCCGGGTTAGTCCAACGTACGAGAGAGGCCTGGTTTAAACCTGGGTTAGTCCAAAGTACGAGAGAGGCCTGGTTTAGACCGGGTTAATCCACGTACGAGAGAGGCCTGGTTTAAACCCGGGTTAGTCCAACGTACGAGAGAGGCCTGGTTTAAACCCGGGTTAGTCCAAGTACGAGAGAGGCCTGGTTTAGACCGGGTTAATCCAACGTACGAGAGAGGCCTGGTTTAAACCCGGGTTAGTCCAACGTACGAGAGAGGCCTGGTTTAAACCGGGTTAGTCCAACGTACGAGAGAGGCCTGGTTTAAACCGGGTTTTAGAAACCCGGGTTAGTCCAAAGTACGAGAGAGGCCTGGTTTAGACCGGGTTAATCCAACGTACGAGAGAGGCCTGGTTTAAACCCGGGTTAGTCCAACGTACGAGAGAGGCCTGGTTTAAACCGGGTTAGTCCAACGTACGAGAGAGGCCTGGTTTAAACCGGGTTAGTCCAACATACGAGAGAGGCCTGGTTTAGACCCGGGTTAGTCCAACATACGAGAGAGGCCTGGTTTAAACCCGGGTTAGTCCAAAGTACGAGAGAGGCCTGGTTTAAACCGGGTTAGTCCAACGTACGAGAGAGGCCTGGTTTAAACCGGGTTAGTCCAACGTACGAGAGAGGCCTGGTTTAAACCGGGTTAGTCCAAGTACGAGAGAGGCTGGTTTAAACCGGGTTAGTCCAACGTACGAGAGAGGCTGGTTTAAACCGGGTTAGTCCAACGTACGAGAGAGGCCTGGTTTAAACCCGGGTTAGTCCAACGTACGAGAGAGGCCTGGTTTAAACCCGGGTTAGTCGCGGAGTTAGTCCAAAGTACGAGAGAGGCCTGGTTTAAACCCGGGTTAGTCCAAAGTACGAGAGAGGCCTGGTTTAAACCCGGGTTAGTCCAAAGTACGAGAGAGGCCTGGTTTAACCCGGGTTAGTCCAAAGTACGAGAGAGGCCTGGTTTAAACCCGGGTTAGTCCAAAGTACGAGAGAGGCCTGGTTTAGACCCGGGTTAGTCCAACGTACGAGAGAGGCCTGGTTTAAACCCGGGTTAGTCCAAAGTACGAGAGAGGCTGGTTTAACCGGTAGTCCAAGTACGAGAGAGGCCTGGTTTAAACCCGGGTTAGTCCAAAGTACGAGAGAGGCCTGGTTTAAACCCGGGTTAGTCCAAAGTACGAGAGAGGCCTGGTTTAAACCCGGGTTAGTCCAAAGTACGAGAGAGGCCTGGTTTAAACCGGGTTAGTCCAAGTACGAGAGAGGCCTGGTTTAAACCGGGTTAGTCCAAAGTACGAGAGAGGCCTGGTTTAAACCCGGGTTAGTCCAAGTACGAGAGAGGCTGGTTAACGGGTTAGTCCAAAGTACGAGAGAGGCCTGGTTTAAACCCGGGTTAGTCCAAAGTACGAGAGAGGCCTGGTTTAAACCCGGGTTAGTCCAAAGTACGAGAGAGGCCTGGTTTAACCCGGGTTAGTCCAAGTACGAGAGAGGCCTGGTTTAAACCCGGGTTAGTCAAGCAGAGAGGTGGTAACCCGGGTAGTCGACGAGAGGCTGGTTTAACCCGGGTTAGTCCAAAGTACGAGAGAGGCCTGGTTTAAACCCGGGTTAGTCCAAAGTACGAGAGAGGCCTGGTTTAAACCGGGTTAGTCCAAGTACGAGAGAGGCCTGGTTTAACCGGTTAGTCCAAGTACGAGAGAGCCTGGTTTAAACCCGGGTTAGTCCAAAGTACGAGAGAGGCCTGGTTTAAACCGGGTTAGTCCAACGTACGAGAGAGGCCTGGTTTAAACCGGGTTAGTCCAAAGTACGAGAGAGGCCTGGTTTAAACCGGGTTAGTCCAACGTACGAGAGAGGCCTGGTTTAAGACCCGGGTTAGTCCAACGTACGGAGAGACCTGGTTTAGACCCGGGTTAGTCCAACGTACGAGAGAGGCCTGGTTTAAACCCGGGTTAGTCCAAAGTACGAGAGAGGCCTGGTTTAGACCGGGTTATCCAACGTACGAGAGAGGCCTGGTTTAAACCCGGGTTAGTCCAACGTACGAGAGAGGCCTGGTTTAGACCCGGGTTAGTCCAAAGTACGAGAGAGGCCTGGTTTAAACCCGGGTTAGTCCAACGTACGAGAGAGGCCTGGTTTAACCCGGGTTAGTCCAACGTACGAGAGAGGCCTGGTTTAGACCCGGGTTAGTCCAACGTACGAGAGAGGCCTGGTTTAAACCCGGGTTAGTCCAACGTACGAGAGAGGCCTGGTTTAGACCCGGGTTAGTCCAACGTACGAGAGAGGCCTGGTTTAAACCGGGTTAGTCCAACGTACGAGAGAGGCCTGGTACGAGAGAGCCTGGTTTAAACCGGGTTAGTCCAAGTAGAGAGCCTGTAACGGGAGTACGAGAGGCCTGGTTTAAACCCGGGTTAATCCAACGTACGAGAGAGACCTGGTTTAGACCCGGGTTAATCCAACGTACGAGAGAGACCTGGTTTAGACCCGGGTTAATCCAACGTACGAGAGAGGCCTGGTTTAGACGGGTTAGTCCAAAGTACGAGAGAGGCCTGGTTTAGACCGGGTTAGTCCAACGTACGAGAGAGGCCTGGTTTAGACCCGGGTTAGTCCAACGTACGAGAGAGGCCTGGTTTAGACCCGGGTTAGTCCAAAGTACGAGAGAGGCCTGGTTTAGACCGGGTTAGTCCAAAGTACGAGAGAGGCCTGGTTTAGACTGGGTTAGTCCAAAGTACGAGAGAGGCCTGTTTAGACTGGGTTAGTCCAAAGTACGAGAGAGGCCTGGTTTAGACGGGTTAGTCCAACGTACGAGAGAGGCCTGGTTTAGACCCGGGTTAGTCCAACGTACGAGAGAGGCCTGGTTTAGACGGGTTAGTCCAAAGTACGAGAGAGGCCTGGTTTAGACCCGGGTTAGTCCAACATACGAGAGAGGCCTGGTTTAGACCCGGGTTAGTCCAACGTACGAGAGAGGCCTGGTTTAGACTGGGTTAGTCCAACGTACGAGAGAGGCCTGGTTTAGACCCGGGTTAGTCCAACGTACGAGAGAGGCCTGGTTTAGACCCGGGTTAGTCCAACGTACGAGAGAGGCCTGGTTTAGACCGGGTTAATCCAACGTACGAGAGAGCCTGGTTTAGACCCGGGTTAGTCCAACGTACGAGAGAGGCCTGGTTTAGACCCGGGTTAGTCCAACATACGAGAGAGGCCTGGTAGACGGGTTAGTCCAGTACGAGAGAGGCCTGGTTTAGACCCGGGTTAGTCCAACGTACGAGAGAGGCCTGGTTTAGACCCGGGTTAGTCCAACATACGAGAGAGGCCTGGTTTAGACGGTATCCACGAGGAGGCCGGTTTGACGGTCCAACGTACGAGAGAGGCCTGGTTTAGACCCGGGTTAGTCAACGTACGAGAGAGCCTGGTTTAGACCCGGGTTAGTCCAACGTACGAGAGAGGCCTGGTTTAGACCCGGGTTAGTCCAACGTACGAGAGAGCCTGGTTAGACTGGGTTAGTCCAACGTACGAGAGAGACCTGGTTTAGACTGGGTTAGTCCAACGTACGAGAGAGACCTGGTTTAGACCCGGGTTAGTCCAACGTACGAGAGAGACCTGGTTTAGACCGGGTTAGTCCAACGTACGAGAGAGACCTGGTTTAGACCCGGGTTAGTCCAACGTACGAGAGAGACCTGGTTTAGACCCGGGTTAGTCCAACGTACGAGAGAGGCCTGGTTTAGACCCGGGTTAGTCCAACGTACGAGGAGGCCTGGTTTAGACCCGGGTTAGTCCAACGTACGAGAGAGGCCTGGTTTAGACCCGGGTTAGTCCAACGTCAGGCTGAACGAAGAACATGAAAGATGAAAGAACATGAAAGAACATTTTGCATCCCGAATACATAGGTCAGCTTCGGCTTCCTCTTTCATTGTTTTTGGATAAAAGTCAGGTATAGAGCCTTTAATATTCAATGTTTGACTCAACAGAACTTTGTAAAGAAAAACTTTATTTTGAATACACAAAAACAAGGCCAAATTGCAAATATTTTTTAACCATAAATTGAAACCAATAGTCTTATTTGCGAACACAAACACCAAAAGTTGCATGTCTACAATATGAATCCAAATGCAGGTTTAGTAAATCTCCAAAGCCAGAACAGGTGTGATGCAGTTTACGAGCAAAAACAACAATTAGTGTCTATATCAGATTTATATTTACTCGTATAATGTCTCACAGGACAGCTTTATAGATCATTTCAAGAGTTTCCGTAGTGGGTGTCGAGGCGGTGTGTGTTTTTTGCCTTCTGCTGTTTCCCTCTCCTCATTTTGATCAGACGCCGCTTTGACAGATTTTTGTTATTTTTAGTCCGTCTCTGAATCTATTTAAGTCGACGCTGGATTTAGAAAAGATTATCAAGAAAGAGGTTGTATTTATGTGTGAGATCCCTCGGACAAAAAACATGTCAAGTCGTCTTTGCGCTCGACGTATGCCAACACAAACAAAAACTCCACTTCACAAAGATACATTTTAAAGCTGGGATTCTTGACCTGTTTTTCTTGGGTAAGTAATTCCATTTGCCACCATTCAGGTTTGTTAAATATATAGCTAGGTCAAAAAAGGCCATATGGTTCAATTCACCATTCACCACTGTGTTCCTGTCTGGGGCCAGGACACCCTGAAGAACAGACTTCTAATCTAGATGACAAATATTTTAGGTATCATAAAAGTATTGTTCATGTATAAGTATTGTAAACCAAGTATTGTTAAATCAGATAAGGGAATGCCTGGTTCACTCGATGGCTTCAGTGGAATTAGAACTTAAAAGTAGACCTATCTTTGTGGAAAAGGTGCTAATAGTCTGGCGTTAGACGGGGTTAGTGATCTTGGGACGTCGGTAATTACGTATATGAGCATTTTCACAGGGTCAGCAATTCACTCACTTTACAATTTACTGACTTTTTAATGAAAATGACGGATAGATAATGACGCTGAATCATAACAAGCCTTCTATTCATTCTCGTTGCCAGCGCTAACTGATTTCAAACCTTGGGCAATCAATAACTCAAAAGCCTTCATTTTACAAATAGTGTCAAAAATAAAAGCTAAAATAAGATACTCACCAGCTGTTTGTCTTGTGGGCCTCTCTGGTATAGCGGTCAACCTTCTTGCATATTATCCACACTGCAGGAAGTTCATTGCCAGACTTGATGTAGACGTTGTTGATGATTTGTTCTTCACTTCTGTTGTGGATCATAACCGTGTGGGAGCAAGTGGCACAGTAGTAGATGAGGAAACATTACTGACTGTCTGTTTTTCTGCCAGCTTAGTCTCTTGTCAAAGCGTCTATAACTGTAGGATGAAAGCCACATTTGTTTCTCTCTATGAAGTCTGTTTTTTCTTCATAAGAACAAGCCAGGGTCAAAGTGGAATTATTATTAAAAACTTTAGTTTACATACAGCATCCGCTAACGCACGGTCAATTCCGTCGATTTCTATCCATTTGCACAACAGTCAGCTGCGTCTGTTTCTTGTCTACTGCTGCGATGTGTGGGGTGCACTTTTAATTGTCTTGCGTTTTCTGTCGGCTCGAGAGGTAACGCGCTGCTCATGGGAGCCGCCATGTTTATTATTGTTTACGTCTTCACACCTGCGTGATTGGAGCGCGAGCCTGAACACGCTCGATTGGCTAGCACTGCAGCAGAACGACTCAAGCGGAAGGTTATGGTGTTATCAGGCTGTTTTAAGTACACGTCGTAAAAAATAAAACTGGCACGATTCCAGTGGAGAACCTTTGGTTATGTCTCAGACTACACTAATGATTTTATTGTAAATGTAATTTTGTAGTTCCTTAATCATTGGAACAAACTTGAACTATACAGGCTTCAGCCTATGGCCTAGAAGTTTTAGTCGCTCATTCTGCTGGAGTTTCAGACACTCCGCATGCCGCAGTGACGACAAGCAGCGAGGAGAAAGCAGTGGGTAACATGTCCGAATAGCCAACAGAATCAGTGACTATAGTCTGCTGTAGTGCGGGCCGATATAGTGAATGAGGGGTTAAGGACTCGGGTGGACATTCAGACAGCAGTTTCCTTTCTCCTTGAATCTGTTCACTCTGATACAGCACATGTTCACAACAGTTAGAGGAGGAACCTGCACTTCTGAAGTAAATGTACAAATTGTCACCGTGATGTTTCACTGCTCCCGGAGGTGTAGAAAGAGGTGTTTGAAAGATTGAACATTTCTAACACAAAACATTGCAAGTCTCTGTTACTTTCTGTTTGATTATGTCCTGAGGCCGGGAGCATCGGGTTAAAAAATTAAAGCGCATTTTGGCGCCCCCTCCAGCAGATGGTGCCCTAGGCGGCCGCCTGGGTCGCCTATACACAAAATGCATCCAAACTTTCCCTCAGAGCTTTAAATGGATAAGGAGAAATATCACTACTATAGCTTAAATGTGAACATAAACAAACAAGTAAAAAGACGTTTTGTTAGACTTTGTTATGCAGGTTAAAAACTTTTAAACCTCCAACATGTCGATTTGCATGGGACTAGAACAGGCATGGGCCAAGTAAGGCCCGGGGGCCAGATGCAGCCCACCTATCCCTTCAATCCGGCCCTAAAAACACGACCAAGCCCAATAAGCATTACCAAATAAGAGGGGAAAACGCCAATGATTTCATTGACATAAAGAAAGATCATGCGTAATGCTGCTATTGTGTTGCTCTTTTAATGTGTTTAGGCGAAACAACCAAGTTCTCAACTGGTCTGGCTCTCGTGGAAAGTTCAAATACCCAATGTGGCCCTCGCATCAGAAACTTGGCCCATCTGGACTAGAATCACCCGAGGCCCTCGGGTCACCCTAAAGGTCAAAATCAAAGGAACTTTGACCTTCCAAATCAGCGACATGGAACTCCGAGGATATCAGTCATTTTTACTTTTTATCCGAGGTCCCTGGGTCATTATCCCATGGGAATAGGGCTAAAATAGAAATGAAACTTTGAATTGAACAACAACACAAGAATAACATAGAGCAAGAGAGAGAGCAAAATTGTTAAAAACATGGGAAATACATTGGAAACAGTGGGGAAAAAAATGGTCCAAAAAAGTGTGGGAAAATAGTTAATAAAGGAAAGAAAAAATGTACTAATTGGGGGGAAAAGGAGAGAAAAACTTGCTACAAATTGAGGAACAAATGTACAAAGTGTTTTTTCTGCCCTTTTGTCGTCTGTTCAGGACAATTATCTCTGAGCGACGAAGGAATGTAAATGTAGATGAACCCACATGTGTGCAGATTTCTGTCCCCACAAATAGTGAGATATTTATTTTTGTCCATACCGCCCAGGACTAGTCAGCATTTCCTTGTAAAGAATATACACAAAGCGTTTTGTCAGAACATTAAAGGTCCACGGTCATTAACAAAAAATAATGTGTACAACCTTCTGTCACCAATAAATGTAATATACAACAGATGTTTAGTTAGGAGGTGTCCGGTCTGAGCGGAGTCTGTGTCATTGTCTTTGTCTGACCTCTGTCTGAGCCCTGTGACCCCCGTCTGACCCCTGAGCGTGCCCAGTTCATGTGTGTGTTCTGACTCTTGTCATATCTCTGTCGTATTTTCTCTGTGCCACACACATCAGACTAAAAACAGGAACTTTGAGCAAATGGACCTACAGCACTTTGACTTCCGGAGGACGCCCAAGGTATTGCCTCTGCATGCTCCATGAGCTGCACGTCGCCCAATCGTAGCGCAGACGCCGCGTTAGCCCCGCCCACCGGACACATGACGGACACATCCCTCCTTTTTATGCTTTGGAGCCATTTCCCAAACCCCTCCCTATACTTCCTACTTCCTGTTACATAGAGAAGAAAGCCCCGCCCCTTTTGGAGGCGGTGCCGGCGGTTTGTGGCGGTGACGCGACTGGGAGCCGAGACGCAGAGAGACGTGCGGCCCCACAGGCTGAACTACAAAACAAACAAATGTTTAATAGGTCACACTCACGGCACCAGCGCAGGATGCTAAAACAACACTTAGCCCTTTCTAGTGGACTTGGGAGCAGAGGCGCTTTATAGGATGTTATTTCCTCATAGAATCACAAGTGTCACACAGTTAAATCTATTTCTGTGATTTGAAAATAATGCAATTAATTGAATCCTGTTATTGTTTTTTGCTCTAAATATAAGTTGTGGCTCCTAAATAGCAGAGTGCATACATAATGTGCACATGCAACACACTGAGTCCTGCTTAGTCCAGGTTTAGTCCTGGTTAAGACCAGGTTCAGACCTGGTTCAGACCTGGTTCAGACCTGGTTCAGACCTGGTTCAGACCTGGTTCAGACCTGGTTCAGACCTGGTTAAGACCTGGTTCAGACCTGGTTCAGACCTGGTTCAGACCTGGTTCAGACCTGGTTCAGACCTGCTCGCTGCCGATCGGGAATCATGGAGCTAACATTTAGGACTTTCTCTTTCTGTTCATCAGAGAGGGAGGGAGCACAGACGCAGCCACTCGTCTGAGGGGATTCAGGGTCGGGTCCAAAGTTCGGATCCAAGGTTCGGGTCCGGATTGGCTGGCGCATGGGTCCGCCGTTTAGTGACCTCTGGAATACTGTAGGCTGACATGGTGCAAAATAATGCCAAGACGAAACAGCAGGCGTTTGAAGATAAACAAAACTGTTTTTTCAGGGTAAACGTGTCTAGGTGAGACAGAGAGACTTACCAGAGATACAACATCTCAAAAACAATGACTGTATCTGAAACCAATTAGCTATTAGCGTTAGCCTCACCGGCCAAACACAAGATGGCCGCCACTTTTACCACGTCAACATGCATCATGTCAAGATCTAAAATTGCCTTAAAGATCTTTGACTTAAGTATTCAAAGTACAAATAAATAAGTGTTAAAAACAGAAGAATTGCGTCTGAATTCACTTCCCGTACGGCAACACAACGGGGACAAACCTTCCGTCGACACAGCGCCACCTGCTGTTCTGGAGTGTGCATGTGGAGCTACACGTCTTCTCTCCGCTGAGGTGCTCCCGGACGCTCCTCCGCCCTCAGCGCTGCTCTGACGGAGGCGGGACTTCTGTCTATGGCGCTGCATGTTACCGAGAGCGGATTGGATCTGCGGACACTGCCCTAGGCCCCTCCCCCCTGCCCTAATGCACGTCCCTGATTGGTCGTTGGTTTGATTGACAGCGCCCGTTGCATGTTTCCACCTCTTCCTCTTTTGGGGCTTTGTTTTCTTTGATTTGAGCGGCGTGTTTTTTGGCCCTCTCCTGCGGCGGGAGGCAGCATGGTCCACGGCTGACGCTGGGGGTGGGGTCTAAGGGGGGGAGGGGAGTGTGGGCGTGGCCTGGCGGTGCTGACGGCACTAACGCTAACGGAGCCTGTTCTATGACTGTTGTGTTGTATTGATGTGCTGTGGGGCAGGCTGAGAAGGTGCTGCTGTTCAGCCAAGACACCAACCTGACGTCGCTGCTGCTGGAGGCCAAGGACCTGGAGGCGCGGGTCATCATCCTGTCGGCCAGGTAATTATGCCTTTATGTCCCAAACGTCTGTCAGACTAAAAAACTGTCCAAACTCTCTCTTAACAAGGTTTATTCTTTAAGTCGCAGATTTATCCAGGAAGTAACTCCAACATGGCCTTTCTCACGCTTATTCATTCACAAATACTGACAGGTTTGGTATCCATGTGTAGCATGAAAGGCTGTGACCAAGATGATGCTGTAATCCAAATATGGTGGGAGACAGTTTAGAAAATTATGGAATAGTTTGGAAAAGTTTTACAATTTTTAACAGTTTGGAATAGTAAAAACGTTTAACAGTTTGAACAATTTTAGAAAATGTTGTAACAGTTTGGAATATTTACTAACATAAAGACGTCGACCAATATGGGTTTCTCTCAGGCCAATGCCGATCGGCACCACTGGAATCTTTGGTCAATTTTTTAAAATGTCTGGTCTATAATCCTGTGTATGAAGCTTCTAAACTGTAAAATGCGTCAGTGTTGAACTGTGACAGCAGGGGGCGCTTTATTAGTGGGCTTAGGGCTGATTTATTCAGGACATTCATGTTTCGTAGATTCTTCAGCGGGAGCTCGTTTGAAAGACAAAAATCAGCAGAAAGAAAACAGGAAGTCTATCATGTTCACAGCCAATTTTGCAAATGTTCATGCATAAAACTCCTTAAAGGAACAGGCCACTGTTTTTCCATACTGTGATAATGTTCTTACCTGATACGTACCTGTCTGGTCTTTGTGCCCGTGGAAGCTGGCACAAAGCTGGATGCTGGGAGAGGCCATGTGGGTTAGATATGGGCTGGTGAATGGGCCCCATCTGGGCTGCCCAGCTGGGTCCCAGTTAATTTTGTCCGGGGGTTCCATGGTGACCCCATATGGGCAAGTCCATATGGGCTCAAGGTGGGCCTTACATGGGCCCTAGCAAACACCCACATGGGCAACCCAGGTTCCCCTCGTCTGGGCCCACACTAGCTGGACTAGCTGGGCCCCATGTGGGCAGATTATGGGTCCCTGATGGTACTCATAAGGGTAGCAACCATTATTATTATGGGCAAACACATTTATTTTTGGGGCTCCTTTTACACTCATGCAATACAGTCATTGTGTTACTCCAACTTCAAAAAGAACAAAAAAACAACTTAATATTTAGCTCTTTTGCCATTTAAAATATTGCTAGAATCTAATGCAACACAAACATCTTATTAATTTTAATGTTGGCAGGCACCTGGAAAAAGTCATCCGATTACTGAATTCTGATCACTCCTTTAAAAAGTAAGGTCAACTTACTGATTACCTGATTTTAAAAACTATGTTAGATTTCAAATTTCTTCATTATTTACATTCAGCTGCCAATAATGACAGCACCACCTCCACATATAAATGACAACTGGCTTTACTATTACTCAATTTACTATTACTACAATTATACACAGTCCTATTTTTATTACATAGTCATTTATGTAATCACTTAGAACGTGTAATGTGGGCAGCAGAAATACGATACTAGAACCCAGTCACAGGTGTAGAGGCCGTGTGGCCCTGTGCCACACAAAACCACTAGGATGCAAAGTTTGAAGGGTTTCAGACGCGTGTTCCAAAAGAATAAGCCCAGTAATCTTCAAAATGGTCCTTTATTTACATGAGCTCAGCACGGTCAAAAGACTGTTCCTCCTCAATTTGCAACACCTGGCACCACTAATTACAAGGCTTAAATAGGGCCAGGGCAGGTAGCATGAGGAGGAATCAGCCACAGCGACACCTAGAGGCCAGGCAGGCATTCTGGCCGCTACACACCGGCCCCTTAATTGTCTCTGCTCAAGCCAGAACAATTACAAACATTAACAAGAAATCACAATATAAGTAAAACATTTCAGATTTTTTTAGCCATCTACAAAATGACATTTGCAAACATTTTAGAGCTTCTGACCAGTGTTAGCAATGCAATTTTCAGTCACTTAGACGCATAGATACAAAAATTCAAAACAACAACATTATGCTTTCCACCGTTTCCTCTTGAATGCCTTTGGTCGTTTCAAATAGAAAAAGCCCTCCACTTTGTCCAGACCTTGCAATGACCAAAAAGTATCATCCATGTCAGATAACTCACAAGCAGCTCTCATCATGTCCATGTACAATGGTCCTCCATCAGCCATCGCCAATCTCTTCCTCTTCCCTCTGTCCACCAAAGCTAAAAGAGGGAGACTTATCCTTCCCTGCTCTTTCCCCAGAGAGCCTCCGAAACCCTTTTCCAATAGGGTGTTAACTGCATTCGGCCCTGTGCCTGCGCTGTTGACCACATCTGGGGAATCCAACAAATCAGAGGGTTCAGCTTCACTGGAGATTGAGATGGTTATTTGTTCCTCTTGACATGGAGAATTTACATGAGATGTCTGCTCAGATGTAATTGATGTGTGTAGAATTGTCTCTGCAACAGTAGAGGGGTCACCTGTCCCGGCCCCTGTATCTTCACATTCCACAGGGGATGACTGTTTTGTAGAAACTGCATGTTGATCAGGTAGCTCCACAGTTGGTTTCTTCAATTCCTTTGAACTGGACTTGGGTCTCTTACTCTTTTTTGTAGCATTTAATAAGGCAAGTTTTGCATCTGCAATTTTTATTTCAAGATCAAGTTGTTCCTTTCTTCTTCTGATTTTTGCCAATTGTTCTTCCAATGCATATTTCTCTTCAAACGCGGACTTTCGGACCAAAAGCGCTGCTATTTCACTTTCAACTCTTAATTGAGCAGCAATGGTTGATTTGAAACCACTGTCCCTTTGGAAACTGTTCATCGCAAACATTTGTACATGTAAGATGAAACATGCGGTACGCTTTTGTGTTTGTAAGAGTTCCTTTGAAAGTCCAACAGTTTTAACTTGAATGCATTTGCATTTAACTGTGTGATAACAGCTTACAGCAATCAGTGTCCAAATCCAGTGATGAATGACTCAAAACGGTAATCCTCGTCCCAACCTTCTGCATGGCTTGTCCAATGCAGCAACTCGAAAGATCCCGGTTCGTCGTCCGCCTCACCTCCGCCAACCAGAACCAACGCCAAGGCCACTTTGCCTGTAGCAGCCCAAACACAGCGGCTCCAGCTCTCCTCCACTTGGTCGTCTGTCATAACCTAATGAGGAGTCTTTGACTAATGTAGAGGCCGTGTGGCCCTGTGCCACACAAAACCACTAGGATGCAAAGTTTGAAGGGTTTCAGACGCGTGTTCCAAAAGAATAAGCCCAGTAATCTTCAAAATGGTCCTTTATTTACATGAGCTCAGCACGGTCAAAAGACTGTTCCTCCTCAATTTGCAACACCTGGCACCACTAATTACAAGGCTTAAATAGGGCCAGGGCAGGTAGCATGAGGAGGAATCAGCCACAGCGACACCTAGAGGCCAGGCAGGCATTCTGGCCGCTACAACAGGAAATCAAACATGCTTTAATTTTGAGCCCAATTTTGGACGCCCGGGAGAAGCGTGGGTGATTTTACTGTCCTAAAAGTGGATACACGGAATACACAAAAAGAAAAAAAAAATACCGTAGCCAAGCTCCAGTTTCATTTTCCTGTCATAATAGTGGCACTCAATGTGTTTGGACACCGGAGTTGCCTTCTCTGCGTCACGGGACTAACGACTGTCCATCTCCTTTCCTTAAATTTAAATCTACTGGAAATAGGCTACATCCTGCTTCTTCCGAGTCACGTCTTTGAGATTTTTTTTTTTTTTTTGTGAACCGGTCCGTGCAGTGCGTGCAGCCGAGGTTAAGCTGCGCCTGAACATCAAACCTCCATGACACGACGCTGCACTAAAATGACCAAAGTCACACGGGCCTGCTCGAGTTTTGCTTCTTTATCCACCGTATTTGCACAGCAAAAGAAAACGATTAGCCAATGACGTTATAAACTACATGTCGCAAACTCACGCAGGTTTTTCCGACTACATTGGGATTTACAGTATACAGTCGTCTTTAATCCTGAGTATAAGGCTAACACTATTATTTGTAGTATTTAAAGTCAATACTCACAGTCAAGGGTCCGTCTAGTTTCAGCAGAGGGGAAAAACTGCATTCACTTTAGTGAGGGCGAGTCCCGCGCAGTCCCAATTAATTCGGCATGAAAAGTTTAGTTTTTGGCTTATGGTAGAAGGCATTTGTAGAAATAGAATCCAACGTGGTCGAGTCCAAAATGGAAATCCGCTGATTGCATTCGTGTCCCGGGGTTAGCTTCATTTCTCCAGGGAAACAGCGTAGCACTCGCTAGCATCCAGCATCCAGGTGAACCGCGGCAGCAATGACCGGGAAAAGACGTCCAGGTGTTCACAGAAGGCACAGAGATCACCGACAAATATCAACGTGAGGCAGATGAATCCCTGGTGCATACAAAAACTTGATCGAGATCCAGAGAAAAATGTTCGGGCGCCAGACAGTGTAACGCAGTAGAAGCTTGAGAGCGCGAGGGATAGACTCAGTTCAAAATTCAAACTGCCGAAGTCACGTGATTACGTCACAACAGACGCACAAAGCCCACTTACTTTTTTCATTTGGTAAAGTAAATGTGTGGCTGAAAAAACAACTTCAAATTGAATCCTTTAACTTTCAAGTGTTTTATAAATTTGATCCAAATTCTTGCTCTTTGGATCAAATTGATAAAACACTGGAGAGTGAGGTGATACTAGGACCCAGCCTAGTCGTTAAAATTCATCCATGTCTGACATAATAAATTTTGACTATTTTCGGAATGGAGCCCAGCTGGAGCCCACTTTTTGCCCAAGCTTGGTTTAGCCCGCCCACCTACTGCCCAAGTGAGGCCCACATGGGCCCCAACTGTATGTGTTTGCTGGGTATGCGTCGGATTTTCACAAAACAAGCAGCGTTTTGCAGCTTGTGATCCAGAGAACGCTTCCATGTTGCTCCATGTCTCCTATTTTCCACGTATGTGTGTCTCTGTGAGAGTTTGCGTTACGTCTGCTCTCTTCCCCTGTCTTGCTCTGTACACGCCAGTCCCGTTCATTTTTGGATGGCATTAAAGTCCGCGGGGAAAAAGAAAGCACTTTAGGAACGCGCACCACATCACACGAGAAAAGAAACAAGCCGAAAAATGACACATGGGGCTGAAGGAGCACAGAACAGGCTGGCGCTATACACAGTCAGGCCCGGGGTTGAGAGAGAGGCGGCAGGGAGGACGGAGCGTCGGCCCGGGGCTGAATGTGAGAGGCGGCCGGGAGGACAGAGCTTCAGCCCGGGGCTGAATGTGAGAGGCGGCAGGGAGGACAGAGCTTCAGCCCGGGGCTGAATGTGAGAGGCGGCCGGGAGGACGGAGCTTCAGCCCGGGGCTGAATGTGAGAGGCGGCCGGGAGGACGGAGCTTCAGCCCGGGGCTGAATGTGAGAGGCGGCCGGGAGGACGGAGCTTCAGCCCGGGGCTGAATGTGAGAGGCGGCCGGGAGGACGGAGCTTCAGCCCGGGGCTGAATGTGAGAGGCGGGACATCAGAGATCAACTCAAACGCAAAATCCAGCCGTTTAAATATATACTACTTACAGTTTGATGCTTTTGCGGGAAGCTTTTTTAACGCTGAAGCTGCGTGGCAATGACGCTGCTTTGCTATCAAGGCTCTTAATGAGGAAGCGCCGCCACATAATCCGTGATTAATAAATCCACTTCGCAGAAGTATCAAACATGTTCGTTGTAACGTCCATGGTTCAGCTCCTGTACTACAATCTTTGCGGAGTCCATCCAACACGACCGGTGTTTACCCAGTATGTAAATACACACAGACAAAGTCACGCCCCTTCTGTGCGCTCCGAAGTCTCCCTAAACAAGCCGGTTTGAACCTAAAAGTTTACACTTTTAAACATACCATTACTGCTAGTTTAAACATGGAGATGCTTCTTCATGACTTCAACTGAACGATTCTGCAAAAAAGCAAAAATCACCAATTAAAAAAAAAACCTTCTTTTGCGTTTTTCTCACAACTTGGGCTGCCGACTTGTGTCCCTGAAATCTACGACGGGTCACAAATGCTAACAACATCTTTGGTCATTTTGCGTGACTGAGCACACACACAAAGACCAGACAGATACGTATCAACTCGTTTAAGCTCAGGTAAGAACATATCTCAGTGTGGAAAAACGGTGGCCTGTTCCTTTAAAATGACAGAATCGTTACTATGATAATGAGACTCGGTTTATGGCTAATGTTTCTAACGGCTGGGCCTATCCATATGAAACAAAAACTGGCCCAAAGTACAGATGAACTAAGGTCACATGTCTCATAAAGGCGTCCAAAACGATATTCAGAATGTGTCAGGTTTGTGAATCCAATCACTTCCACATAATGATCAGGGAAAACATTTGGACATGTCTTTAATAGACCTAGAGTCTCATTTATAAAACTGTCCATGAGACTTTGCCTATAAGAGTCCGTACGAGCAAAACCCGAAGTTTACGTATGAAGAAAAAAATGGGATTTATGAAACCCTCCGTACGTGCAGCACCACATAAACCCCAGTTACCTAATGTAACTACGGTTCTATGAATATGTTGCGAAGCCCTTTAGGCTTTCGCTGATGCATAATCTCTCTGAGAAGATCAAACAATCTAACTGCTCCAATCACCCTATGAGCCTGGCACACCCCAGGTCCTATAAAAGGGGGCTTAGTCCGACACTCTCCTCCTTTGAACTCAGCCATCGGAGGAGAGGACATGCCTGCTGGGCCCGAAGCTAAAGGGCTTAGTAGTTACGTTTCTATTTCATATGTTGCTTTAGCACTTTAGGCTTTCGCGCAGCCATTGCGAAGCCGGGGAGACCGATGTACTCCCAGCAGGCATGGACTCAAGTGATTGGAGCGAGCCCGAGGCCAACATGCACCCTGACAACCACCAAGGCGACAATCCGGTGTGGCTTGTTCATTAACTTGCACTGTCCCTACCAAATAAACAAATTACACAAAGCGTCAGCAAGGCAGAGGCCCAAAGGCTGGGTGAGGAGTACAGCCACCATCCAAGGCACCATAATCCCTCACCCCAATAGAAAAGACGGTTGTGCAGTTTGTGCAGTAAAACTGCACAAACGTTGAGGAAGACCAGGAGGCTGCTCGGCAGATCTCCTCCACAGACGTGCCTTGGAACAGTGCCACGGAGGCCGCCACTCCACGTGTGGAGTGAGCCCTGACCGCCGCTGGCGGTGGCAGCCCCTGTGCCTCATAAGACATGAAAATAGAAAGGCAGACCGAGAGGGTCAAACGCTGGGGGCACCCGATTCTTAGCTCCAAACCCAACGAATAACTGATCCGACTGTCTGAAGCCTGACGTCCAATCCAAATACCAGCGCAAAGCCCTCACTGGGCAAATGCTGTGGCGATGCTCACCCTCCACAGAAATGTGCGGAGGAGGGAAGAAGTGTCTCACCCTGATCACCCTGAACCTGAAGGAGGACGTAATGACCTTGGGCTGGAAGGCCGGATTGGGCCACAGCTCCATTAGACCATCATCGGCAGGGAGGGAATAACAGGGCAGATGCACAGAAAGTGCGCACAGATCGCCCGACCTCTTAGCCAAGGCCAGGGCCAAGAGTAACGCCGTCTTGTATGACAAACAGGCAATGTCTGCCCTGCCAAGGGGTTTTAAAAGGTAGCCCAGACAGGCCCTTCAAAACCACCTGAAGATCCCACGACGGGGCGGTTCGACGCAACGGCGGCCTCAGCCGACGCGCTCCCGGAGGCCCGCTCCACTGGCCTGGATTAGGGCGTCAGGCCGATCTGGAAGGGGCCACGGCTGGGCAAGAGCCATTTCCACCAAGTCCGGGTACCACCTGGCACTTGGGCTGTCCGAGGCCACCACAAGAATTTAGCCAGAGAGGTGGGAAGGCGTATAGGAGGCCGACTGGCCATGGCCGACGGGCCAAAGCGTCCACCCCAAGAGGAGGCCCGTCTGTTGACCTGAGCGAGAACCAGAGTGGGTACTGTGCGTTCTCTGCACTTGCGTAAAGGTCGGCTATCGGTCTGCCGAACCGGAGCCACACCTTTACCGCGCACTCTGGAGCCAGGCCGCAAGGCGCCACCCCTGGACATCCTGTCGGCGCCCACGATGCGTTCGCCGGGAATGTGGCGGGCCGTCTGAGAAGCTAGGTGGGTGTCGGCCCACAGTAGGATTTTACACCGCCAGACTGTGAAGAGTGGAGACCTGGTCCCCCCCTGCTTGTTCAGATAGGCGGCCACAATTGTGTTGTCCGTCCGGACCAGCAAATGGTGACCCCCCCAGACTGGCTGCAAAGTGCAAGAGAACATTCTGCACTGATTCCGACTCCAGGAGGTTGATGTGTCTCAAAGGCAAGGCCCAGATGCCGCCTGCAGAGTGATGACCCAGCACACTGCCCCAACCGGTGAGGGAGGCATCCGTGAACACTTCCGCATGGCGGTCCGCCAGACCCATTCGGACTTCCTCTCGGAGCCGACTGCGGACCAGCCAGAAGGCAATGTCGTTTTGCGCCACCAGGGGAACTCGCACTGGGTGAGTTACATCCATCATGCCCAGCAGTGAACGGATCTGCTGAGGACAGATCTAAGGCCCATCCAGTGCGGCCCAACCAAGGTTCAGTATCGCCGCCTGCCTCTCCAGCGAGAGCGAGGCTCTCATGTCTCTGGAGTCCAGGACTAGCCCCCAAATATTGGAGCCGTTGGGTTGGGTGCAGCCGGCTCTTGTCCTGACAACAAAGCCTAGACGGGAGATGTGCTCTAACACCCTGGCCATATGAGCCTCTGCCACGCGTAGAGAGGAGGCCAGGACCAGCCATCGATGTAGGTCAGTATCCGGAGACCCTGGCGATGGAGCGGGTCCAGGGCCGCCTCCATGCACTTGGAAATGTGCGTGGGGCCATCGAGTAGCTGAACGGAAGGTGGCAATACTCGAAGCACCTCCCCTGAGGAATTTTCTGTGCTCTGGGACAATGGGAATGTGGAAATACGCGTCCATAAGGTCCACGGATATCATCCAATCCCCGGGCCTGACACACTGCAGCAGCTACTTGGCGACACAGCCATTGAGGACGCACAGGTCCAAAATGGGCCGGACACCGCCGTTTCCTTGGGGATGAGGAAGTAGGGCGAATGCAACCCTGTCCTTACCCAGAGCTTATCCACTTCCACTATAGCTCCGCGTTGAAGCAGAGAGCTCACCTCCCCTTGGAGAGCCGCCGTTTTGTCCGGGCCACGTAGTCTCGTCTCAAACACACCGCAGAAGGGTGGGGGCCTTCGAGAGAACTGCAGTGCGTAGCCTCTCCGCAGCGTCCTGTCAAGGCACTGACAGGAGCCTTGCACCTTTCCAAATCTAATAAAACTCTGTCAGACGTTGAACTACAGGTCCGCGGGAGAGAGGAGAGGCAGGCCCGCCCACAGACTCCCCTCCCGGGGACGAGTCGTGACATAGTGGACCCCCGCGGAAAGGGCATCTGCAGCTCAGCCAATGAGAAGCCCACCAGCCATCGCCACTCGGTGACGCGACGGAGAGGGGATTCCAAAACGGCCTGTCTCTGCCACGTCCGACAGCTGCCGGCAAGGGGGGACAGAGCCACGGAAGGCACTGCACCAACAGTCGGCCAATCTCCGCCGAGGTCATCGTACAAGTGGAGAGACGAGCTTTTTTTCCATAGAATCCGGCACATACTGTATGGCGTGCTGTCATGGCACATGAGTGGTAACAGGGCGGTCTCAACTCGCCGTTATCAAGCTCCTGATCCACACTCGAACCTGTCATAACCGTGGATAAGTGGAGCTCGTCGAGAATTTTGACACACAAGCGCTTCCATAGAATCTGGAACATTATGGTGTGCCGTCAGGCGGCCTCCACACGCCGTTATCAAGCTCCTGCTCCACGCTCGAACCTGTCATAGCAGTGGTGGATAAGTGGAGCTTGTCAAGAATTTTGACACAAAAGCCCTTCCATAGATTCCCGCACATACAGCCAAAGAGTAGCGTCTCGGAACTCTCTGCGCTGACACTCATACAGCAGGCGAATGACGCTGCAGCCGAAGGTGCAGATCCAGCAGGGTAGGACTCAGTGATTGACTTCGAATTGTAAAGCAAGACCAAAGAGTGAGGAGGCGGAAAGCGACAGGCTAGTGCTGCTCGAGCCGCGTTAGCATCGATAGCATAGACCAAAGCCCAGCACGGTCAGCGTCAACTTTGTCCCGCTCAGAGGGAAAGGATGACTCCACGCTAGTCCCGGGAGGAGAGGATGGCAAGGGAATGCCCCGATACCGTCCTGCAATGCCACAGCACTCGGCCAATCCTACACTGGACGTTAGCAGAGAGGATGCCATTCACACCTGGCGTTTAGTCAGCGGGCTAACGCGGGCTGGGACCTGAAGCGAGAAGGTCCACCTGGACGCGGGGACCGGGCCCGGGCACCAGGGGACCTGTGTCGGAAGTTGCCAAGTTCCGTCCGCGCCAAACCGAGAAGTCTGCTTCTGAAGGCCTCGGCGGCGTTCGCACACCTCCCCTGGGAGCGTGAAATGCGCAGGAAAAAGTCCTTGTCTGTGCGGTGGAGGAGGAGGTCAGGCCGGTCTCGAAGGAGAATGATGACCGGTCAGGGACCGCAGAACCACTTCACACCGGAGGGTGACGAAATCTTCAAGCGGCAATCTTCTGCGGTGAGTCTTGTTCGTCTTCAATCTTGATTGTAGATGAATTCTTCTCAAGAGCGTAAGAGCTGAGAGAAAAAGGAGCAGAGTGTTGGGCTAAGCCCCCTTTTATAGCTTCCGAGAGATTATGCATCAGCGAAAGCCTAAAGGGCTGAAGCAACATATGAAATAGAATCTCCCCTTCACTGATTCCACCTGGAGCAGAAATGTGCACACATGACCCCTCCTCACGTTACGCCCCCTGCACGCCTCCATGTCACCATATAAGGACATGCAAAGTAACTTATGAATGAGATTTACCTAAACATGAGGCGATAATCAGAGGGTTTTACCGAGACCCCGGGAGCAGAGAGGGAGGGGCCACACGCCACAGCAGAGACAGCACTGCTGCGGCGGTAACTGACATGTTACCGCTGTTTCTCTGATCACAAGTAACCTATTGGCAGAGTGCAGAGTATCATCAATAACACTTTTGGAATTACACTTTTAGAACGTAAAGAAGAGCCTTTTAGACGCTGATTATGATATTTGCCAGTGCTGTTCACGGAGCTCAAATGAGGAGCAGAGTCCAGGAGGTGAGAGAGAGAGGGGAGAGGGGAGAGAGAGAGAGAGAGAGGTGGTGTGAGAGAGAGAGAGAGAGAAAGGTCCTTCGATTCCCACCTGGACGGGGCCTTTCTGTGTGGAGTTTGCATGTTCTCCCCGTGTCTGCATAGGTTTCCTCCGGGTACTCCGGTTTCCCCTACTACTAAACACATGTACAATAGGCCAGGATGAATGATGTGTGTGAGTGAATGTATGGTGGTGGTCAGAGGGACCGTTGGCGCAGATGTGTGCAGTCGTGACAGCGCTTCTGTCAATCTCCCCCAGGGGAAACTGAAGCTACTAACGTAGTTTACCACCACTGAGTATGGAGTGAATGTAAAATGCTCTCATGTAAAGCGCTTTGTGACCATGTCTGTGAAAGGCGCTATATAAATAAAGATCTTCTTCTTCTTCTTCTTGGACCAGCCCTCAGCGCGGTCTCTGCAGGAGTTCAGACTATGGTTAAAAGGGTTCTGTTTGGATCCTTCCTGTTTCTCGCTCGGAGGAGGCGGCAGCGCGCTCCGGTGTCCGTGCATGAACGTACACGAGCGTGCACGTCTTTGACAAAATATTGTCGGAATCTGTCTGTGACGCTCAAAGTATAAAAACGAAATATTTAAACACTTTACTCAAAGCCTATGGTTTAATTCTTATATTTCATATTTTTATGATCAATAATTTCTGATGAATAAGGTGATGATTTCTATATGGTGAACGCAGACCGGTGTGGTTCCTAACTCTCATGTCCGTCTCTCCGTGGGCAGCGAGGACGAGGCGGCCGCGGTGTACAAGGCTGCTCGGCACCTGAACATGACGGGGGCCGGATACGTGTGGCTGGTGGGGAGCGGGAGATGACCGGGAAGGCCCTGCAGGAGGCGCCAGACGGTGAGAACTGAGCCGGGCCCAACCAGTCCCAGCCGGTTTGGACCAGTGTAAACCAGTGTGTGTGCGGCCTGTTCCCATCCAGCGTAAACGTCTCCAAAAACAAACAAAACCGGCAAATAAACCACGAGAGGAACCGGTGGAAGTGGCGTAACACCGATGAAATAACCCATGAACGAAAAACAAAATAAATAGTCTAAGATGATGATAGGTTTAAATGAACTTGGAAATAGAGTTATGGATTGAATGTAATGTGATAAATGAAATTTGTTGTGAGCTGTTATCAACGTCAAAATCATTATTCAACGATAGAAAATAGTATAAATTGTATATAGTAAATAGTTTATATTTTTACATTTTTTATGAAAATGTTAAGACAATTTGTTCAATTCGCACAACGGCCATGTCACTTACGAATATATCTATCATATTTGTAAGTACCGTTAAATGTATTAGGTTCTACTCTTGTGTGTAAAACTGGCAGACACCACAGCTTTGTTCATACGATAACTTTATTGTGCAATATTCCACAAATCTCATTGGTTTTGGCCACATCAAGACATGGCCGCCTGAAATAACCTCAACATGATGATGACGAAGCCTCTTTTAACTTTCAGCACAACATCTGAGGTCGACCTTCCTCTGGTCGAGAAATCATTTGCAAGAACAGTTTTAAAATCAACTCAAATTGTTCACTATGGAGGTTTGATTGTCCACAGACCGACACTAACGAAGCTGGATGGAAACAGCACCACGTTCATCTAACTCATGAGAAGCTAATCCTGGTTAGACGTTAGCTTCTGGTTAGCTTGTGGTTAGCGTCCCCGTGTGCTCTCTTGTTTCTTCTTCTCTGGTTTTTAACTGTTGTGCGGTTGAACGTTTAAACCCTGGAGGTGGCGCTGGCGAGCGTTTAAAGGTTCACACCGTTTCTTTTTCTTCTTCTTCTTCTGCTCGGTGTTAACTGTGGCTTAACTTTGTGTCTAACATCTTTTGTTTGTTTCATTTTAGTGTGTGTCCTCCGCCGCTGTGCTCAGGGGGAGGGGCTTACAGGCGGGGGAGGGGCTTGTGGGTGTGGTTCGTGGGATAACGGGGATAGTTTGAAATAAATATATTGGAATTGTTTCTCCACATGAACAGGGACTGACTCCAAAAGCAGCAAATTAGCACCGTTTAATTAATCTGGAACAACTCCCCGAAGAGTTGAACAGAATTTCCTGCCTGAAGTATGTGTCAGTTTTAGTCCTACTGCAAATTGAGTTCATAAATGGTGCCCAAATGCTTGAAATGTGAACGTTTCCATCAGCCTATTATTGATCATCTTTATAATTATTACATTCAAATTAACTGCTATTAATCGTGATTCAAACGTGTAATTAATCAGATTTGATTCATTGTTTGACAGCGCTAGTTCATATAAAAGGGGGTCTTGTCTATGTTCATGAGTCAGCTATATATATTATAGATTTAGATTGATAAATAAAGCCTTGTCCACAGGGTATTTCTAAAACCACCCTCTGTCCACACCGCCTTGTAAAAAAAAAAAAAAAATGCCCACACATAAATGTCAGGTACAGTAATTATTGTCCAAATCTCTCCACAAGTGTCTGTACTTTCAGTTTTTGCTGTATGAACTGTTATAGCTTTACAAACCCCCCTAACAACGTTTGAGGCAAACTGCATTGACAAAACAATCTTCCATCAGATAAATAGTATAGCGTCATGAGACAGTCCTTCTATGTGAGGACGTAATAACCCGACAGGAGCAGGACCGTGACGTTCGCTGTTGTCATCTTCAATGTGTTGGACGTGGGATGGTTATTTGGTGGGAAATATAGTGCTAAGCCTCTTCGATGTGGAGCAGAACTTTAAAAACAACACTTTCAAAACGTTACAGTTGACCAAATGCCGTGCAAAATCATAGAACAATGGAAGAATTAATAAAACAGCCCTAACACAAGATGCAACCCTAACAAAATAATTCATCCATCCATCCATTTTCTTCCACTTGTCCGTTGCTGGGTCGAGGGGGCAGCCGTTGGAGCTGCCCAAATCACATTGCACCAGCCCCACAAAATAATTTACAGCCATAAATAAAAACAAAGACAAATTCAGTTATGCAAACTAAATCTGAAACACATGTCACTCAGTGACTGAAAGCCTGAAGAAAATGCGTTTTATTTAAAAAAAAAAAAAAAGGGATCTCTGGAGGTAATGCTTGTAAAAAGCACCTAAAAAATCTTTAAAACCAACACCGATTTTAGGCGTCCTGCTGTGTCTGAGTGTTTGCCAAAATCTTCATTTTGGTTGGACGTTTTAGAAACCTTGTTTTTGATGTCAGAAATCTGCAGTTTCGTTTGGATGACAAATCGTTTTTGAGACACTGCTTCGTCTGGCCCTAGTGGGGACTCAAATGACTCAACAGGAAGTGCACAACGCGTATTTTCATGACTTTGTGAACGCGAGTCTCGCGATAATCCAAAGCAAGGTAACAAGACAGGTGTCGCCAAATAAAAACGTTTGGTATTGAGAGGCACTGACTTCTGGCCCTGTTCGTGTGGAGACTCTCAGCCCAAATTAAACACATTTCTTTGACGAGGAGCACTGAACGTCACAGGGTGTAGCTGGGTGTGGGTTATGGGGCTTGGGGTGGGGTCTTGGCGGGGTTTTGGGGCGGGGTTTTGGTTTTGGGGTGTAGCCGTAGTCGCCGCTAAACGTGACGTGTGTCTGAGCAAATCTGGTAAGACGCCGCCGTTGCTTCCTGCTTCCTGTTTACTGTTTTCCTGCCTGACGCTGTGTCCCATTGGTCAGAAGGAGCCCTGTCCACAGTGGGGTCAGCGGGGTTCACTCAGCCAGAGACCTGCAACTGTAACTCTTTCAAAGTTTATTGGATTTTACGGTGTTTTGGGAAAGTTCTCGCCCCTGAATCTTGAGGGACTACCCTCTGTGAATCTAGCATTTCACTTGAATTCATCACTGGGTCAAATAATAGCTTCTTATCCTCCTAAATATCACTATTTACTCTTTGTTTCACAAGTCTCTGGCTGTGTGCCCCGCCATCTTCACATCAATTCCGACCTCCACCAAAGATAACGTCACTGATTTAAATAATACGTCATTTTTAAGCCCTTTAGATTTTCCTTTAAGTTTGTTTAAAAAATGGCTGATTATTTCTATGCGGTGACGCTCAGCTGTTCAGTCTGAAGACGGGCTCAGGAACAGTTTCAGAATAAAATCTGTTTTAGCCTCAATTAAAAAAAAATTTTTAAATTTATTTATTTACTTATTTATTTTTTAGATTTTTATTTTTGCTATATTTATTAATTTAATTTTTCTTAATTTTAAGTGTATTTTTTGTTGATTTTTTTCGTTTTTATTTTTTAAAGTTTATTTTATATTATTTTGTTTAAATTAATTAGTGTATTTTGATTTTTATATTTATATTGATTTTAATTTTTTGTTCTTATTTTATTTAAATTAAAGTTCATTGTATTTATGTTTTCATTTTCTATAACAAAGTACACTGCAGCTATTACTGTACTGTACTTTGTTTGAGTTGTAGGTTTGGCTTTAGCTGGTTCCTAATTAGCCGCGATGCTAAATACTGTGTTTATTCTGAAACTGTTCCTTGGCCACCGCTGCCTCTCTGAGCTTTGACCTGCAGAGGAAAAGTCTCTGGTGTGGCTTGGCTTCACTGAACACCACTCGTTAGCGCTGTTAGCATCTCTCACTTCATTGTGCAGGCTAATGTAGCTCCATTGTTAGCGCTGTGGAGAACCGATAGCAACAGGACATTATTATTCTGTATATGCTCTACACTATATCTACAATAACATGAAAGAGATGCGTGTGACGCTTTGGAGGTTTATAAAGTACGTCAAAATTATCAAAGAGTCATGAAATAACTCCAAATAGATCAAAAAATGTGTTTACATTGCACTGGGTTAGAAGGGCCAGGCACAAGATGGCCGCCATAACTTTTTCTTTATTGTAAAGTCTGAACATTGACAATGAGTCAATGCTGTACAACAAGAGGGCATCAGCTCATATACAGATCATTGTTCACATTGTTTTAAGGCACCTAAACATTCTAGAATTTGAAGAGACTTATACAATTAATTTTTAAAAGGAACACAATTGAGGTTTACATTCAGGAATCTACATTTATGTAATTACAATTAACTTAAAATAATCAAATTATAATACATATATTCTATGTTTTATCTTTCATAAATACACCAAATTTGACACTATTATAATCTAGCATGGGTACATTGTTCTTTACCTTCAACCAGTTATATAAATCAATGTCTTCACATTGCTGCATTCATAAAATAAATATTCTTGAGATTCAATTTGACCAAATTTACCTACGTTATCTTGAAATTGGTATCTAATTCTTAACAATTCTTTACAAGGGTATATATCATTCATGGTTTTAAAGTGTACTTTCATTTTAGGTAAGAGCGGAAATGATAAATATCTGAATCTTATTATGGAATTTTCATCTCTTGACCAATTGGAGACAATACTTTTCGTTTAAAGCAGTACTAAGTAACTCATGCCCTGAGAAGCCATAAGCAGGGCAAGGCAAGGCAACTTTATTTATACCGCGCATTTCGTACATAAGGCAACCACTGCAGGTGTCGTAGCATGTTTTTACTCATTAATTGTCTGTGAGAGTAAATACTACGCTGACAGAAAAGACAAAGGGACAGAGGGATATTGTTCATCCAATTACACAATGGAGATCATTGTTTTCACTTAAACTTGGCTGTAAATACTTCTAAAGTTGTGCTAGCCAGCAGTTAGCTTTGCTCGTTAGCCTGTTAGCTTCTTCTTCGTGATTCTATTAGTGTGTATTGGGGCCAGGGTTCGAATTACAAAGTGGCTTTCGGGGGAGCCCTATTTTCCGATCCTCCCTGACTAACTTTAACACTTTTGGTGCGTGTGAGAAGTTCAAGTGTTGACGTAAACGTAGTAATTTCAGTGCAGCGCCGCCACGCATGGATGGTCACAGCAGGAGACACAGCATTGCATTTATTAGCGGAGACAGATGTTCGGAAATAGAAAAAAAAAACAGATGTTCGGAAATAGTAATGTAATGAGCGAATAAACACACAGCATTGACACACTTTTTATATCATCATTTATTTCAGGAACCTTAATGTACAGAAAATCAAAATCTATATGCGACACAAAAAATGGACAGTGTTTTAGAGCTCCCCCTAAAAGTCTCAAAGTAGGCTTTCAGGGGAGCCCAGGTCCTTTTCAGGGGAGCCGAGCTCCCTTAGCTCCCCCGTAATTCGAACACTGATTGGGGCGAAGTTGCAATTGTGGTTTTCTGGCCAGAGACACCAGGGGGAGATGAAAGACCCCCCAATCATCCCATTAACACTTGTATTACCCTCAGAGGGACTACGGAAAGGATTTATTAAGGTAAACAAGTTACTTAGTACTGCTTTAACAGGGAGGGGAAAATATTTATGTTAATGAAAATCTTAAAACGGAATTAAAACTGCCATTCGTTCAAATGTGTTACTGTGGCCATAGAGTGATATTAAAGATCTTTGACCTCTAATCTTGGACCACCACGGCTTCGGTTGTCCTGTCAGGAGCAATGTCCGAGAAGCTAATCCCACTTTCTCCATCCAGTCACAGACACTTACATGTCACCCAGATGCGCAAGAGATGTCCTCCCAAATGTCTTTATTAGTTTAAATGATACCGATCAGTCACGGCCATAGTCAGGAGGAGGGCCTATTATGCATGTTTAGGTTTCCCAGAGAGCTAGCGACGCTAACAGTGCTAACAGTGGTGTTGAGTGAACGGAGGACGTCAGAGGCTCTTCCTGCTGCTGTTCAGACCCGAGCAGACTAACAGCTGAAGATCTCCCAGCATGCACAGCTCTAAGCACATCCCCCAAAGACTCTCACTGAACTGGATTGATTTTTTAATTAAGTTAGGTTTAGTATTAATTAAGACGCCTTCAAACCAGGACAGACAGAGACAGACCGAGAAAAAGAAAGACCTATAGTGACCTGAATTGGAATATTAATCGAAATATTATGACAAGTTTAGATGTTTGGCAGTTTATCGGACATGTTTAAAGATTATGAATTAGTCCAGAAACTAATCTAAAAAGTGAGTTCATTTCAATATCTTTAAACATGTCACCTATCAAAGTCTAAAGCCTGGTTCACACGGGAAGATTTGGAAATTGTCAGCAGATTTTTCCAAACCTTAGAGATCCTACACACGGCAGGAATATCTGATAAGATTATCTTACGATCATCGGAACGTGCTTAAGATCATCGGAAGGGGAGAATCGGGGCTAAAATCGACCTAATTACCCTGACGTGTGAACCAGGCTTAAAACAATCTAAACTAGTCTTGACACATTTCAAATTTAGGTTTGGTTTAAAGGGGCTGTACCCAATTTTCGAAGCGTGACAAAGGAAGATAGAGAAGTTTAAAATGTTCTACGTGGGAAAAGTCATTTGTTACTTCACAGGGACGAGTTTGTCAGTTTGTCGCCTTTCAGAAGCACAGCAGCGCCTGGGAACGATTACAACAGCAAGAATGAAGAGTGCTATTTGTTTTTCGCTACTTCTGGGTTTACGATTGCTTAAAGTAGTTTGTAAGTTTGTAGTTTTGTTTTGCAGAGTTAGGTCAAATGGACTTCACTCCAGTATGGTTTAAAAAATGGGTACTGCTCCTTTAAATGTAAGTTTAAAACGTTTTAAAATGATCAGATTAGTGCTAAGCCTGTCTGAATGTCAGGGTTTAGCTGCATAAAATGATTTGATGAATAGAGAGGATTAAGACCTCTTATTGACCGCTAAAGAAACAGAAAAACTGGAGCGTGGTTCACTCCGCACAGACGGCTCCCGGCGCTCACTGTGCGGAGTGAACTGTAACCATCTGCTGGAGCTGAAACGGTTTGAATTCAGAATAGCTCTCTTTGGTTTTGAGTTCAGGAATTCTATGCGGTGTAGGTTATAGGGTACTGAAGGTCTTTCCTTTTACAAACAGTGCACATGATTTATCTGATGACTGTTCTCCTGCTTATGTTGTAGTCACGTGTCAGAAACAGACCCCATGATACTTCGGTATTTTACATAACAAACGGGCAACTCGAAGCGAAGGTTCTGAGCAACGTTCTCCACAGTCAGGGCGATACAAACGATAATATTCATCAAACCAGGACCTTCAGCTGCACTGGGACGGTTTGGATGAAGATCAGCATCTCCAAGTCTGAGGCCATGGTTCTCCACTGGAAAAAAAGGTCCTTGCCTCAAGTGGAGTTTAGGTTAGGTTGCTTTATACCCATAGGTAAATTTGTCAAACAAACTAGTCAGACAATTATAAACACCACGTTATAGCTGTGGCCATCTCTGCTCCTACTCTCATCGATGGTCATGATCTGGGTAATGACCGACAGGGCAAGATATAAGCGGCCGAAATAGGTTTCCTTCACAGGGTGGCCAGGTGCACCCTTAGGGACGGAGTGAGGAGAAATGATTCGTGCATTGTGTTCAAGTGCTTTTGTGTCGTAGCAAAGTGGAACATCAAAAAACACTGTAAACAAGAAAGCCGTCTACAAACCACAGACATACTGCTACAGCGTCTGCTTTGATCAGTAAAACATATGTTGGAAAAGAGATGGCATTAAAATTGTGTAGCTAAAGAAATAGTGTCAGATAAAAGGCATTAAGAAAAGGCATATTATCGCTGCACTCTGTCGTGTTGAAAGGTCAAATGTTATCCCAACTCAGGAACTCGGGCATCAAAATCATTTCCCAGTGTAAAATACGAGATGAGGTCACTTTCATGTGCAGTTTTCTACTCGACAAGTGGTATTTACTGCAATTACGAGACCGAAACATCCCCGATCCAGCGCGGACCCTGTGACCTGTGAAGCACAAACACATGGGGGTCTACAGGGATAGAGAGAAGGTCGCAGTATGGCAGTATGTCCTCTGGGGGGAAAGGCAGTAGGACTGTGAACAAATAAGCAGCTCTTTTTGGGATCCGTCTGAATGTGCATGTTTGTAAAAGGATTAAAAATAACAAGAAGACATTAAGAAGAAAAGTTCTTAGCCACAGGCCCAGGGTGAAAATGTGTTTGTCACATTAGTCGACCTGTTTAACTTCGCTTTTATTTTGAAAAGTGTTGTTTCAATGCACTTTTTTTGACTCGTTTCAACATCTTTTTTGCTCACTTCAAGGCAAAATGACCCGCCAGTGGAATTTTGGTTTAATTACCTGTTACTCAAAATCAGATAAGTCATTATGATACATGTATATTATTGTATTCAAACTTAGTAAATCATATCATCTGCCTCATGTTTGTTTCCCCACATGGACAAAGCACAGACCTGTTCCTTTGGCTGTGAATATAAATGATTTGTAGCTCTTTCACTGCTAAAGGTAATCTTGAAGTAAGTGAAATCTGTCCATATTAACACATAAACTAAGATAAAATAAATCACTGCACTCAAAACTAGATTAAAAAAAATCTTAATTTACTTGAAATAACACTGTTGTAGTTGTTTTATCTTAATTTAGGCAGCTTTCATGAGTCTCAAATCAAAGACAAATTCACTTATTCCATTTTTATTTAGTTTGAATTGTTTTTTATGGAAATATCTGAAGATTTTAGTCAGCAAAAAATGTCACTTTGACTAAAACTATGACCAAATATTTACCTCGACAGAATCAGCACGGCCACTTTTTTAAGATTACCAAGCTTTTATTGTGAAAGCCGTTAATATTACATTGCACTGGCAGATCCTTTTGCCGTGAAATGAGATGAAATATTGAAACCAGCCTGAAGTGTGTTGAAACCCCAGCTCTTCACAGTAAAAGTGTCTAAAACAGTCAGGACTGGTCTGAATTCAAACCGTTGTAACTCCTGCAGAAGTGCGCTGTGGGCAGAGTAGTTTTCAGTCCGAGTTCAGTCCGTCTGCGCCTGGTGTGAGTCTGACGCCGCCTCTCTCTCAGGCCTCCTGGGGCTGCAGCTCATCAACGGCAAGAACGAGTCGGCGCACATCGCGGACGCCGTGGGGGTGGTGGCGCAGTCGCTGCAGGAGCTGTTCGAGAAGGAGAACATCACCGAGCCCCCGAGAGGCTGCGTGGGGAACACCAACATCTGGAGGACGGGGCCGCTGTTCAAGAGGTACCACTTCATTACTATACAGCTAATGAATAGTTCTGCACATACTTATTAAGTGTTAGTCACACTTAACTAATGAATTGTTCATGAATTAAATGTTAACTCATCATTTACTAAGGCTAAATAAGGTATGGTTATAAGTGTTAGACAAATATTTAATACTTAATTACACCAAACTGCAGACCCAGGTGCTCAATTATACTCACAATATTACATTTGTAAAACACATAATCTCAGGATTGTGATTAGATTTGTACTTGAAATTGAATCAGGGACAGGTTTTATCCACACCAGACCCAGTCCTCCGTTACGTTCACTCCAGTACACGTACCGTTGTGATGTAAGCGTCTCCTGAGTGACCGTTCACTCCAGTACACGTACCGCTGTGATGTAAGCGTCTCCTGAGTGACCGTTCACTCCAGTACACGTACCGCTGTGATGTAAGCGTCTCCTGAGTGACCGATCACTCCAGTACACGTACTTGACCGTTCACTCCAGTACACGTACTGCTGTGATGTAAGCGTCTCACGAGTGACCGTTCACTCCAGTACACGTACTGCTGTGATGCAAGCGTCTCCTGAGTGACCGTTCACTCCAGTACACGTACTGCTGTGATGCAGCGTCTCACGAGTGACCGATCACTCCAGTACACGTACTGCTGTGATGTAAGCGTCTCACGAGTGACCGTTCACTCCAGTACACGTACTGCTGTGATGTAAGCGTCTCCTGAGTGACCGATCACTCCAGTACACGTACTGCTGTGATGTAAGCGTCTCATGAGTGACCGATCACTCCAGTACACGTACTGCTGTGATGTAAGCGTCTCATGAGTGACCGATCACTCCAGTACACGTACTGCTGTGATGTAAGCGTCTCATGAGTGACCGATCACTCCAGTACACGTACTGCTGTGATGTAAGCGTCTCATGAGTGACCGTTCACTCCAGTACACGTACTGCTGTGATGTAAGCGTCTCCTGAGTGACCGATCACTCCAGTACACGTACTGCTGTGATGTAAGCGTCTCACGAGTGACCGATCACTCCAGTACACGTACTGTGATGTAAGCATCTCACGAGTGACCGATCACTCCAGTACACGTACTGCTGTGATGTAAGCATCTCACAAGTGACCGATCACTCCAGTACACGTACTGCTGTGATGCAAGCGTCTCATGAGTGACCGATCACTCCAGTACACGTACTGCTGTGATGCAAGCGTCTCACGAGTGACCGTTCACTCCAGTACACGTACTGCTGTGATGTAAGCGTCTCCTGAGTGACCGATCACTCCAGTACACGTACCGCTGTAATGTAAGCGTCTCCTGAGTGACCGTTCACTCCAGTACACGTACTGCTGTGATGTAAGCGTCTCCTGAGTGACCGATCACTCCAGTACACGTACTGCTGTGATGTAAGCGTCTCATGAGTGACCGATCACTCCAGTACACGTACTGCTGTGATGTAAGCGTCTCCTGAGTGACCGTTCACTCCAGTACACGTACTGCTGTGATGTAAGCGTCTCCTGAGTGACCGATCACTCCAGTACACGTACCGCTGTATGTAGCGTCTCCTGAGTGACCGTTCACTCCAGTACACGTACCGCTGTGATGTAAGCGTCTCCTGAGTGACCGTTCACTCCAGTACACGTACTGCTGTGATGTAAGCGTCTCCTGAGTGACCGTTCACTCCAGTACACGTACTGCTGTGATGTAAGCGTCTCCTGAGTGACCGTTCACTCCAGTACACGTACTGCTGTGATGTAAGCGTCTCCTGAGTGACCGATCACTCCAGTACACGTACTGCTGTGATGTAAGCGTCTCCTGAGTGACCGATCACTCCAGTACACGTACTGCTGTGATGTAAGCGTCTCCTGAGTGACCGTTCACTCCAGTACACGTACCGCTGTGATGTAAGCGTCTCATGAGTGACCGATCACTCCAGTACACGTACTGCTGTGATGTAAGCGTCTCCTGAGTGACCGATCACTCCAGTACACGTACTGCTGTGATGTAAGCGTCTCCTGAGTGACCGATCACTCCAGTACACGTACTGCTGTGATGTAAGCGTCTCACTGAGTGACCGATCACTCCAGTACACGTACTGCTGTGATGTAAGCGTCTCATGAGTGACCGATCACTCCAGTACACGTACTGCTGTGATGTAAGCGTCTCCTGAGTGACCGTTCACTCCAGTACACGTACTGCTGTGATGCAAGCGTCTCCTGAGTGACCGATCACTCCAGTACACGTACTGCTGTGATGTAAGCGTCTCACGAGTGACCGATCACTCCAGTACACGTACTGCTGTGATGTAAGCGTCTCATGAGTGACCGTTCACTCCAGTACACGTACCGCTGTAATGTAAGCGTCTCCTGAGTGACCGTCACTCCAGTACACGTACTGCTGTGATGTAAGCGTCTCCTGAGTGACCGTTCACTCCAGTACACGTACTGCTGTGATGTAAGCGTCTCCTGAGTGACCGATCACTCCAGTACACGTACTGCTGTGATGTAAGCGTCTCCTGAGTGACCGATCACTCCAGTACACGTACTGCTGTGATGTAAGCGTCTCATGAGTGACCGATCACTCCAGTACACGTACTGCTGTGATGTAAGCGTCTTCTGAGTGACCGTTCACTCCAGTACACGTACTGCTGTGATGTAAGCGTCTCCTGAGTGACCGATCACTCCAGTACACGTACTGCTGTGATGTAAGCGTCTCACGAGTGACCGATCACTCCAGTACACGTACTGCTGTGATGTAAGCGTCTCATGAGTGACCGTTCACTCCAGTACACGTACCGCTGTGATGTAAGCGTCTTCTGAGTGACCGTTCACTCCAGTACACGTACTGCTGTGATGTAAGCGTCTCATGAGTGACCGATCACTCCAGTACACGTACTGCTGTGATGTAAGCGTCTCACGAGTGACCGATCACTCCAGTACACGTACTGCTGTGATGTAAGCGTCTCATGAGTGACCGATCACTCCAGTACACGTACTGCTGTGATGTAAGCGTCTTCTGAGTGACCGTTCACTCCAGTACACGTACTGCTGTGATGTAAGCGTCTTCTGAGTGACCGTTCACTCCAGTACACGTACTGCTGTGATGTAAGCGTCTTCTGAGTGACCGTTCACTCCAGTACACGTACTGCTGTGATGTAAGCGTCTTCTGAGTGACCGTTCAGTCCAGTACACGTACTGCTGTGATGTAAGCGTCTCCTGAGTGACCGTTCACTCCAGTACATGTTAGGGCTGAACGCAGGCCAGGATCTACGGGGGTGCAAGAGGGTGCATTGCAACCTCATTTTGAAACGTTTGCCCCCTCAGTTTGAAACTCGAATGCATCCTCAGTCAGTTTGTTCTGGAGCCAGCGCTGGCTGAACGATTTTGCAAAAAATAAAAATTTTGCAATTTTGTTGTTGTTGTTGCATATAACTAAAATATAGCCTAAACTGAGACAATGTTATTGCTCATGAAATATTCACAACTGACTTAAAAATTACTTACTTTTAGTCATTAAAGCAGTACTAGGGAAGTTGTCACCCTGTAAATATATCATTTATTTTATTTTTATCATTTGTTAATTGAAAATAACAAAACACGTGTCTTTATCCCCCTGCGGGGTCGCCTCTCTACAGACTGCATTTGTAACTTTAGAACTTAACGTCCCGCTCAGCCCACGGCCCCACAGCCCCTCTATTTTCTCCTTAAACACACATAACGCCAGGGGGCACTGCTGCGGGGCCATGAAGTTGCACATAAATGCAGCAGAAAGAAGACGAGAAACTAGCTCTTCTCAATGGGGACGTGGGGAGGGTGTGAAAAGCAGGCGGTCAAAACAGAGAGACGGGAGATTTTGCAAAAGGCGGAGAGTTGGAGGAGCCGTGAGGGCTCAGACAGTTAGCAGTGCAATTGTGCAGGCCGTTTTGAACATGTTAGCGAGCCCAAGCAACAGGCAATATGGAGCGGAGAGGTCCTGGTGCAGGCAGGTGCAGAGCAAGAGAAACACCCAACAAGACAAGGGCAAGGCTTATTTATGTAACATTTATCCACTAATGGCTAAAAAAGAGGGTCAGGAAAGAAGAAAGGGGGGAAAGAAAAAAAAGAAAAAGACAGAAAGTGAGGCCACAAAGTGTAAAAAAGTTGTTTACTAGTAGCAGCAGTGACACCACAACTAGAAGATGAATTTGATGAAGATGAAGATGAATTTAGTCCAGGCTCAGCATCTGACACTCATCAGAACCTATGATCTGTGTTGAGAGTAAGCAGTGAGAACAGTGTAGGGTACACATAGCTACAGCACCTTGATTCAAATAAATTAGAAGCATTATTATAATATTAATAATTTCTGTATTTTATTTATTTAACAGCTCTGTTGTTGTAGTTAACTAGTGACACAGCAATTGCAGAATAAAAATGACTGTAAATTGATGTTAAAAATTGTGTTTCTGGATGCTGCTTGATAAGCACTCCCTGCTTATCAAGAGTGCTTGCTTGCTGCTGCAGCTTGCCTCTTTATTCGCTTTTTAATCATTCTATTTTTGGGCACATGTCTTGGGTATGATTTTTTCTTTTAAGTGAACCAAGGCTTTTTAATCATTTTTATGCCTTTTTTACAACTCATTTGACGAACCAACGACGACAATCTTGTCAACATGGCTGATGGAGTAACGCAAACAGCTCCTTGTGAAAGCTGTCGGATGTATCAAGAAATTCACCTACTACGGGACAAGATTTTAGCCTTAGAGACGGAAAAAGGACTTAATGACACACTCCCTGTGGAACCCGGTAAGAAGACTGGAAAAACTGATACTTGCAACCTAAAGCTAAACGATACCGTAACGTTCCCAAAACTTAAGAGACAACTTGGTGCTAGGCCAAAGCAAAGACAACATGCTCGTAAAAATGCACCTGGAATAAAGAAGTTTTCACCTCTCTCAGAGGATGAGTATAACGAACAGAAAAAGTCAGAGAGAAACAGAGAACAAGAGGTCAAAACAAAGATGGAGAGAAAAACTGTGCCAAGTGTCAAGGCCAGAGATATCCTGGTGCTTGGAGACGGAGCCATATCTAATATAAACAATGAGATAATTACTACAAGCAGTTATCTGTGCGCCACAGTTTCTGACATCATAGACAAGAAAATTACAAATAACCCTGGGATTAATAAACTTGTTCGACATGTTGGTGCTGTTGACACAAGAAACGAAAAAGAAAGAGTCTGAAGCCCTGAAAGAAAAGTGTAATACACTTTTTGAGAGACTTGATTGTCTGGATAAAGAGGCAATACAAATTTTCATCAGTGGACCTATCCCAAACGTCGACGGGAGAATAAAGACATTCTCCCAGCTGTTTCAGTTGAATACATGGCTGTCCAAAGTCTGTGAGTCAAGAGGACTGTATTTCATAGAGAACTTTAATCTTTTCTGGCAACGCGACGATCTGTTTAAAGGAAATGGACCACATCTGAGCAGAGGTGGAGTGAGACGACTGACGGAAAATCTCCTCCATGCTCTGCACAATCAGTGGAGGCCTGAGCAACAAGAGAGAGCAGAGAGGAGCATGAGAAGAGCTCCTGGCTCGCCAGCAAAGGTTTCGCCTGCATCCCCAATAAAAGATTCAGTCGCAGCTGCATCATCTGCACCTACAGTAATGGACTCAGCCGCAGTTAAGGATTTAGCCACAGCAGCACCATCCGCATCTCTGGAAAACATTTCAACCATAGCAGCAGTGTCACCTGCATCTGCTTCTCCGGGGAAAAGCTCAGCTTCAGCACCACCTGCATCTATAGTAAATGATTCAGCCGAAGGAGCACTTTCATCAACTCCACCACAGGCCTTGAGCCCGACTGCTACATCTACACCCTCCAGAGATTTTTCTGAATCATTCCCATCTCCAAAGTCACTTATGGGATTCCCCAACCATTTTGAACCCTTGATGAAACAAGGGATTAAAATGACTCCCCTCACTCCAGTCATGTCAAGACCAAGGCTTTCATCCCCAAAGAAGTATCATGCCCCTCTCCCATCTCCGCCTTTTTCACCAACCAAGGTCTCCCCAGCTCGGCCCCACCGGTGCCCACAGCTGTTATCTCCAGCAGCTTCACTGCTGCTGTCTAGGACATTAAGGGCCTCTGCGTTGCTACCATGCATAGCAAACTCAAAACCAACCAGAGGTCCATAGAGGGAGTGTGTTCTTCTGAAACAATTAGTACTGTCAAACAATATATATTAGATAAGAGAGGGACAGTCAGACCGTCCAATCAAAGAGCTCTATCAATATCCCTTGCAAAAAGATTCTATCCACTCAAACACAGATAAATCTCAAACATGCTGTACTCAATGTCAGATCATTAAAAAACAAGTCCTTTTTAATAAATAGTTATATTTCCTCTTATAATCTAGATTTTATGTATTTAACTGAAACATGGCTTGACAAAAACACTGGTAACGCAGTTTTGATTGAGTGTAGTCCATCAAATGTGTCTGAAACACCCCAAAACCAAAAGGCGGGAGTGTCTGTGCAATATTCAGGGACAATATAGTCATCCACAAATTGTCATTTGGGGTTTTTCTATCATTTGAGTATGTGTCTTTCAAAATGGAGATAAAGCAATCTTCCATACTTTATATGACAATTTACAAACCACCACAGAATTGTTTTATCGAAGATTTTACTGAATTACTTTCATTTATATGCACTGATTTTGATTGTTTAGTCATTTCAGGTGATTTTAATGTGCATGTGGATGTGACCAATGACAGGCATGCATAAGAACTTAATGCTGTTTAGTTTAAAGGGGCTGTGTGGAGTTTAGCAGTTTTGTACTCGCAATTGCCCCCTCAGGCCAAACGGGTAACTGCAGCCTCGATGATAAGCTCGTGCATGAGGCGCTCAGGCTTTACGAGCATCAGAAATAACAGTCCCGTCCTGGTCAATTTACAGATTTGCAGGCTGACTTTAACTGAGGTAAGAAATGCTACTGTTTTGTAAGATATTTAGACCAAATCAGTTTGAGCGAATGTTTTCCAAGATCCAAGCAAATGCATAGCAAAGTGAATCGAGGGAAGAAGCCAAATAATACAGATAAAAGAATAATTGACGTTTGAAGGAGGAAAAAAAAGCTTGTATACTTTGTATGCATAAACTCAGGCCTAATTGTAATAATAAAATATTTCCACTGGTAGAAATGCTACTAGGAAAAGCCTAAATCGTCTCTTTAGTTGTAAACTATATTGTAAACGGCACATGTCCACTTTTTGTAGTCGTTTCACTACTTATAAATCCGTGAACAGTCATGCTTATTTTGCGGCCAAGAAACATTAGCAACATTATTTTTGCCATTGTAAATACAGCACCATTACCACTGTTACTACTCAAATGTTTTGTAGGTACAGCACAATTACTGTTATTACTGACACTACTAGTCTGCTACTAATACTACACAACTTCTCTGTGGGTATAAAACTATTAGATCAACTATTTTGGTAACTTACAAATATGATTATTTTATGGCTTGTTTCAGTGAAGTTTGTACAACATGCACGGACAGTCGGACACCGTTGTTTTGAAAGCATCAACACTTTCCCCATGTATTTAGTCAGAATTTCTTACCTTTCAAGCAAAAATAAGCTGCGGGTCTTTTGAGAGATTCTCAACATTTTCCGATGTTTACTCTGGTTCTTTGCTTACGCCGATCAGACTTGACTTTCGCCTTTTTGTCACACTTAATAAACTCTTAGTTTCTTTTTGTTATTTGGGGTCTGGGCTGGTGTTTCGATGATGCTTGAAGCCGGTCTCCTCTTATTCTCCGCTAAATCCATCCTTCCGAAGTTACCACTCGCCCTGCAGCGTCAGTATAGAGGAGATACAGCTAATGCTACAGCTAACGCTACAGCTAATGCTACAGCTAACGCTACAGCTAACGCTACAGCTAACGCTACACCTAACGCTACAGCTAACGCTACACCTAACGCTACAGCTAACGCTACAGCTGAGCGTGAATGCGCATGACGTTATTACGCTGTTTGCTTTTTCGACCCGAGCATAGACTATTTAAGTGACTTTACAGGCATATAGAGGCAATCGCAGTGAAAAGGCCAGGGCTCATTCTACTCACCAGGGCATTGCTGGAGCATGTATGAGGAAGACATTTAAAATTTGTATACATTTATTTTTGGTTAAACTTATGTATAGTCCCTTTAACTCAGCACGTGAGTGAAGCAACTCACAACAAAGGTCACACTCTAGATCTAGTTATTACAAAAGGTGTTAATATATCAAATGTGAATGTTGTTGATGTTGCTTTATCTGATCATTTTTGTGTCTTCTTTGACTTGTTTGTTGCAGCCAAACCAGTGGTTGGTCCTGGAGTTATGCAAAGAAGTTGTATCATAAATGATAAAACAATCATAAATGATACAACAAGGACACAGTTTATGGACATGATCAGATTTGAAAATCACCCATGCTCTAATGTTGATAATAATTATGTTGGACTCTTATAGATCAAGCGTCTTAAATGTGTTGGATACTATTGCTCCTGTCAAGGTTAAATGGTTAACAATAGACAAAAGGCACCTTGGAGAAGTGAAGATTCCGTCAGGGCACAGAAAAGGGAGTGCCGAAAAGCCGAACGGAAATGGCGCAAGTCAAAGCTCCAGGTTCATTTTGAGATACTTTTATGAAAAAACAAAACAAACACTTGCTGAAAATGTCTGTTTTACACAGATTTTGCTCAAAAGTTTCCAATATCCAGATAGTCCATCATTCCTCTGTTTACGGCAAACAATCAGTCGCTGAAGTTGTTTTGTACAGCCCATAATCACAACATGAGTTCCCCTACAGGGCTGCACCACACTAAACATTAAAACAATGAAATAACCTATTGTGCATGTTTTCTATTGATGAGGGAAACTGGATGAAACCCATCCAGACACGGGGAGAGAAACTGAAAGGCCGGGATGCAAATATTTAGGTGTTATAAATGCAGAGATATTTTGCGTTTGTGACATTACGCATTTTGAGTTTAGGCATAAAAATGACACTATAAAAGCTTTAAACCTGACTTTCATAGTTTCTGTACGAGGGCTTAGGCTGAATCCGAATTCCTCCAAAATGAGCTTCTATGTCCTGATCCTAGTTCCTAACCCTTGTCTGGTGATAAGGCAACTGTTAGATCCCTGTGCAGTTAGGAACTTGAGCTTCAGCTGCGTTTGCACAATCCAACCGACCTTACCCACAGTGGGAAACGCAGGGGAAGTGACATCACCAACAGCTGTTTCATAAAAAACTACATCACCGTATAGCATTGGACTACCAAAAACACTGCTACTGCAGCTATTGACTTTAATTATATTTCAAACATGCATACTCGTAACTTCATTCAAAGCAGTATTAAGTAACTCGTGCACCCTAGAGGCCATAAGCGCCACTGCAGGTGTCGTAGCATGTTGTGTTTTTTTTACTCACGAATTGTCCGTGAGAGTAAATACTACGCTGACAGAAAGACAAAGGGACAGAGGGATATTGTACATCCAATTACACAATGGAGATCATTTTTTCACTCAAACTTGGCTATAAATACTGTTTAAGTGGCGCTAGCCCGCAGTTAGCTTTTCCCGTTAGCCTGTTAGCTTCTTCTTCGTGATTCTATTAGTGTGTATTGGGACCCTGCACCGGGTCGGAGGCCCCAATACACATCCCATTAACACTTGTATTACCCCCAGAGGGACTGGGGTCTGCTCCTCCACTGCGCAATGTCTGCACATGATCCATGTGGCTTTCGATTCTACATGAAAGCAATGATAAGATGATAATGTTAAGGACAGTTTAGGTTTGATCGACCAGAAATGGCAAAGGAAATGCCTCCTCTGTATCGACATGTTATTGCTGATACTGTGGTGAAATATTTTAGTCTGTTGCATTATTTTAGAAGCGTGTTTGTCTCTAATTGTGGAAGCTTTAGTTGAATCGTGCTCAGGGTTTGGCAAAATAAGTTCAGCCTGAACCCCTTGGTCACAAATAATAAGGATATTGATGTTTTAGCTAGTGCTAAAACCAGAGCTGGTCAAACTACTTGGTTTCATTACTGTGGAAAGTACAGATACTATTGATCATATATTACTCCAATAAAAGCAAAAGTTGCTTAAGTGAAAGTACTGAAGTATTCAAAGTCCAAATCCATTTAAATAAGTGTTAAAACATTTAAATAACTTTGAATTCCGGGTTTCCTGCGGTCGCGTCTCTGCCAGAGCGCGGTCAGTGACACGGGTCTAAAGCTTCACGCTCCGTTTGCGCCGTCTCCACGTGAGGATAACGAGCCGCCACGTTGTCAGGTCAGAACTCAGGCCTGGGACTTTAATTCAACACGACACACGCCCAGCAGACGACTGGACCGGGGAGTTTAGGGAGGTCACAGCGTTCCACAGTTTTCTCTTTATTCCCATTTTATTTTCTCCATTTCCGTCCTTTGACAACAACTGAAATGCAAATGAAGGCTGCTCCGGGATTGCTTGCTTCATCCTAACGCTGCTCTGTGATTGGTTGCTTTATCCTAACGCCGCACTGTGATTGGCCGGCAGGGTGCTGATGTCGTCCAAATACCCGGACGGTTTGACGGGACGAATCGAGTTCAACGACGACGGAGACAGACGCTTTGCAACCTACAGCATCCTCAACTACCAGAAACCCGGCCGACTGGTGCCAGTGGGCGTCTTCAACGGGACGCAGGTCTGGACTCAAGGACTACAGGACTGGACCGGGACTAAAAACAGGACTGGACATTTCTTTAGATACAAATGGGCGTATAAAAGTGTCCTCTGGGTTAAATGCTAACTCAAATCCAGTTAAGTTTCTGCTTTTTGTGGCTCGGGACACATCCAATGGCCACTAAAGCTGGTCTTATGTTAATGATAAAGAAACCACAGGACTGATATAAATGTCATGAAATACCTTTCATACCTTACCATACTGTACTATAGGGCCTGACTCCATTTGCTTGTTTGGTGAGACAACCATCAATTCAAACAGGTCCAGGAAGAATCTGACCACAGAAGTAGCATTTGTAGGAACAAGCTCGGATGGCGTGTCTGTGATTTTATGCTTAGCACAGGGCACTCAGATGGGACAGAGGAGAATTTCAATATTAATTTCTAAGAACAGTTAAAGGTTTGAATTTGTATTTTAGCTTTATATTGTAATGCACAAAGTATTTAGATTTTTCATTATAACGAACTGCAATACCCTGAATGAATTCAATGAGAAAGCACAAGTTAGTTTCCAAAAGTTATATTTTAATTTTAAATAAGTCTGACACGGAATAAAGCATTTTGAAAAGAGCAAATGGCATTTTAAAAGTCTGGTTTAAACAAAAGAGCCAGATATAAATCTGCATTTAGTGAATCACTTTGTAAAATATTAGCAGAGTGGAGAGAAATGAAGGACTCAAGGGGAATATGCGAGAACAGGTTAGGAACCACTGGACTAAAGGACTAAACCAGGACTAAACCATGTCTTGTCTCAGGTGGTGATGAACCCTCAGAGGAAGATCATTTGGCCCGGAGGAGAGACAGAGAAACCACTGGGATACCAGATGTCGACCCGACTCAAGGTACCACTGCACTTACAGCGGGAACCATATATTTACAAACACTTTATTAAAAGACACATGTGTATTTTTCCCCACTGTCTGACATGAAACCAGAATTAACTTTTTTTTTAGGTCAATTAGAATTTTAAAATTATGCTATAAAAATCTTTGCTATATTCCAGAAGAATGAGAGATATTTTCTGCACAATGTTGTATTACTTTTTACAAAACCAAAATATTTCATTAATATTTGGTAGCATTGCCTTTAAACTGGATATTTTGGGTCAAATGTTTTGGATTTCCTTCCACAAGTTTCTCACAATAGTTGGATGAGTTTTGGTCCATTCCTCCAAACAGAACTGGTGTAACTGAGACACATTTGTAGGCCACCTTGCGTGCACAAGTCTTTTCAGCTCTGGCCATACATTTTCAACTGGATTGAAATCAGGACTTGGTGATGACCACTTCAAAACATTGACTTTGTTTTCCTTAAGTCACTTTGTAACCAGTTTGGCAGTTTGCTTTTGGAATTGTCCATCTGGAAGACCCATCTGTGCTCAAGCTTTAACTTCCTGGCTGATGTCTTGAGATGTTGCTCCAATATTTCCACATAGAGTTCTTTCTTCATGATGTCATCTATTTTGTGAAGTGCACCAGTCCCTCCCACAGCAAAACAACCCCACAGCATGATGCTGCCACCCCCGTATTTCACAGTTGGGATGATGTTCTCAGGTTTGCAAGATTCCCCCTTTTTCCTCCAAACGTGACGATGGTCATTATGACCAAATATCTATCTATCTATCTATCTATCTATCTATATATATATATATATAAACTCTACCTCACCCTCCACGGGCGGTCTATTTTTCCTCCAAGCTCGGGTCCTCTACCAGAGGCCTGGGAGCTTGAGGGTTCTGCGCAGTATCTTTGCTGTTCCTAGAAGTGCACTTTTCTGGACCCAAATGTCTGATGTATTAACTGGGATCTGCTGGAGCCAGGAAATACATCAGACATCTATATATACTGTATATATATATATATATATATATATATATATATATATATACAAAAATAGAAAAGTGAAAAAAGGGGCGTGCATAAGTATTCATACAGCATTTTTCTGAGCGCATTAAATTGCCTTTATAACATTCCTAATGACTGCAGAATGTTCACACCTTGCTCTAACCATTAAATAGAGGCCACCTGTGTGTAATCTACTCTCAGTATAATTCCAGCTGTTCTGTGAGGGCCTCAGAGCTATGGTCAGAGTGTATTGCCCAATCCCGTCAGACCTTGGAAGCTAAGCAGGGTAGGGCCTGGTTAGTACTTGGATGGGAGACCGTTCAGTAACACCAGGAAGCCTAGCGAATGTAGTGAGTGAGTGAGTGGTTGGTGGTGGTGGCTGATGTGCGCAGACTGGTTGCCTCGCTTATCATCACCGAGTATGGAGTGAATGAATAATGCACCAAATTGTAAAGCGATTTTGAGCGTCTGGAAAAGCGCTATATAAGACTAATGCATTATTATTATTATTATTACTAAACAACATCATGAAGGCCAAGGAGCACACCAGAGAGGTCAGGGATAAAGCTGTGGAGAAGTTTAAAGCAGCGTTAAGTTATACAAAGATTTCCCAAGATTTGAACATCTCACAGAGCACTGTTCAATCCATCATTCGGAAATGGAAAGAGTATAGCACCACTGCGAACTTACCAAGACACGGGCGTCCACCTAAACTAACAGACCGGACAAGGAGAGCACTGGTCAGAAATGTAACCAAGTGCCCCAAGAAAACTCTGGAGGAGCTGCGACGTACTGCCGCTGAGCTGGAGGAAAATATATAAAAAAGGATCCGGGGTGATCAACTTGTGACCGATTTTCATTGTGCTGTTTCCTGTGCTCCTCAGGCCGAGGATGGTGTGGGAGGCTCATTTTAAGGCTCTGATTGAGCTCTTCACAAAGTTCATGTAAATGAGAAGTCACTATCACTTTCAGTTCCGGAGATATCGGCCGATAACTGATAATGAAAAATACCCAAATATCGACCTTTACTACAATCATCACACATACCACTCACACACATATAAACAGATGTATCCCTTTCCTTTTGGTTCAGATACTCACAAAATACCTGAAAGTATGTACTGGCATGAAATCCGATACGAGCATCAGTATTAGAACGACCCTTCTTGAAAGCACTCGGAGCAGTCTCTCACAGCGGCTCAGTCCAAGAACCCTTCAGTCTGAGTTGTTTAAAGAGTCTGTACTGAAACAGCTTCAGCTAAAGGCTCCTGTGGTGACTGATGATGGAGTGATTTTTGGCCTTTTTATGTCTCGCTCCCTTCAACTTGAAATTAGCGAGACAGTACTTTTCCACTTTATCATAATCAAAGCTTTGCAGTAAATCCGTCTTCTTTTCCCACAGATTGTGACGATTCATCAGGAGCCGTTTGTTTATGTCAAACCCACAAAGACCGACGGCACATGCAAAGAGGAGTACACAGTCAACGGAGTTCTCATCAAGAAAGTCATCTGCACTGGCCCCAACGGGACCATCCCAGGTCAGTACCAGGACTCAGCCCTGAAACCGACCCCTCAGTTATTAGTTAATGTAAGTGTTTTGGTGTTTCCAGGCTAGATTCGTTTATGTTAATGTTAGTGTGTTTGTGTGTTTCCAGGTGAGATTAGTACATTTAATGTTACGTTGCCAGGTGGATTAGTTATGTTAATGTTAGCGTTTGTGTGTTTCCAGGTGGATTAGTTCATGTTAATGTTAGCGTTGTGTTGTTTCCAGGTGGATTAGTTTATGTTAATGTTAGCGTTTGTAGTGTTTTCAGGTGGATTAGTTTATGTTAATGTTAGGTTTGTGTGTTTCCAGTGTGGATTAGTTTATGTTAATGTTAGCGTTTGTGTGTTTCCAGGTGGATTAGTTATGTTAATGTTAGCGTTTGTGTGTTTCCAGGCTGGATTAGTTTAGTTAATGTTAGCGTTTGTGTGTTTCCAAGGTGGATTAGTGTTCATGTTAATGTTAGCGTTTGTGTGTTTCCAGGTGGATTAGTTTATCGTTTAATGTTAGCGTTTAGTGTGTTTCCGACTAGATTAGTTATAGTGTTAATGTTTAGCGATGTGATATGTTTCCATGGCTGGATTAGTTCATGTTAATGTTAGCGTGTTGTTTCCAGGTGGATTAGTTCTGTTAAATTGTTTAGCGTTTGTCGTGTTCCAGGCTAGATTGTTTATGTTAAATGTTAGCGTTAATGTCGTGTTTCCGGGCTGATTAGTTCATGTTCATGTTAGCGGTTGTTTTTTTCCAGGTGGATTAGTTCATGTTAGATGTTAGCGTTATGTGTGTTCCAGGAGATTAGTCATCATGTTAATGTTAGCGTTTGTGGTCCAGCTGGATTAGTTCATGTCTAATGGTTAGTGTTGTTGTGTTCAGGTGGATTAGTTAATGTTAACTGTTAGCGTTTGTGGTGGTCCAGGCTGGATTAGTTCATGTTCGAATTATATAGCCGTTTGTTATGTTTCCAGGTGATTATTCTGTTAATGTTAGCGTTTGTGTGTTTCCAGGTTGGATAGTTCATGTCTATGTTGCCTGTCTGTGTTTCCAGGTTGGATTAAGTTCATGTTAAAGTTAGTGTTTGTCGTGTTATCAAGGTGGATTAGCTTATGTTATATGTTAGCGTTCTGTGTGTTCAGGCTGATAGTTCATGTAATGTGTAGCGTTTTTGGTCTTCCAGGAGTGGATTTTCATGTTATATGTTAGCTTGTGTGTTTCCAGGGTGGTATTGGTTCATGTTTAAGGTAGTGTTCTGTGTTTTTCAAGGTGGATCTAGTTTATGTTAATGTATAAGCGCTTTGTTGTAGTTTCCAGGTGATTAGTTTCATGTTAAGGTTAGCGTCGCTGTGTGTGTTCCAGGGTTAGTTCATGGTTTAAAGTTAGTGTTTGTGTGTTTTCCAGGTGATTAGGTTACATGTTAATGTTAGCCTGTGTGTGTTTCCAGGTGTTTAGTTCAATGTTAATGTTGCCTGTGTGTGTTCCAGGTGGATTTAAGTATCACTGGTAAAAGTTAGTGTTATGTTGTGTTTCCAGGCTGGATTAGTTCATGTTTATTGTTAGGCGTTTGGTGTGTTTCCAGTGTGGTTAGTTCGATGTTAAATCGTTAGCCTGTGTGAGTGTTTCCAGGTGGATTAGTTCATGTTAAAGTTAGTGTTTGTCGTGTTCCAGGCTGGATTAGTTTTCATGGTTAATGGTTAGCGTATTTGTGTGTTTCCTAGGCTGGATTAGTTTATGCTTAATATTAGGTTTGTTGTGTTTCCGAGTGGATTAGTTCATGGTTAAGTTAGTGTTTGTGTGTTTCAAGGTGGATTAGTTGGAATTGGTTAATGCGTTAGGTTTTTGTGTTTGCCAGGTGATTAAGTTCATGTTTAATGTTAGCGTTGTGTGTTTCAGCGTGTATATAGTTCATGTATTAAAGTTATGTGTTTGTGTAGTTTTTCAAGCGTTGGATTATCTCTCTCTTCAATGTTAGACGTTTGTTGTGTTTCCAGGCGGATGACGTTTCATGTTAATGTTAGAGTGTGGTTGTGTGTTTCCAGGCTAGATTAGTTTATGTTAATTGTTAGCGTTTTGTGTGTTTCCAGGTGGATTAGTCAATGTTTAATGTAGCGTTTGTTGTGTTTCAGGTGGATTTAGTTTATGTTACATGTTAGCTTTTGGTGTTTCAGGCTGATTAGTTTATGTTAATGTTAGCGTTTTGTGTGTTTCCCAAGGTGGATTAGTTCTATTGTTAATGTTAGCGTTTGTGTGTTTCCAGGTGGATTTAAGTTCATGCTTACATGTTAGCGTTTGTGTGTTCCAGGTGGATAGTTTATGTTAATGTTTAGCGGTTTGTAGTGTTTCCAGCTAGATTTAGTTTATGTTCATGTTAGCTTTTGTGTGTTTCCAGGCTGCGATTAGTTTTATGTAATGGTTAGCGTGTGTATGGTTTCCAGGTGGATTAGTTTTGTTAATGTTAGCGTTTTGTGCTGTTTCCAGGTAGATTAGTTTATAGTTAATGTTAGCTTTGTTGTGTTTCCAGCGTGGATTAGTATTATGTTTAATGTTAGCGTTTGTGTGTCTTCCAGGTGGATTTTAGTTTATGTTATGTTGCGTTTGTGTTGTTTCCAGGTTGGCATTTAGTTATGTTAATGTTACGTTTGTGTGTTTCAGGTTAGATTAGTTTATGTTATGTTAGCGTTTGTGTGTTTCCAGGTAGATTGAGTTGTTAATGTTTAGCGTTTGTGTGTTTCCAGGTGGATTAGTTTATGTTAATGTTAGCGTTTAGTTGTGTTTCCAGGCTGATCTAGTTCATGTTTAATGTTAGGCGTTTGCTGTGTTTCCCAGGTGGGATTAGTTTTAATGTTTAATGCTAGCGTTTGTGTGTGTTTCCAGGTGGATTAGTCAATGTTAATGTTAGCGTTTTGTGTGTTTTCCAGCGCTGGATTAGTTTATGTTAATGTTAGCTGTTGTGTGTTTCAGGCTAGATTAGTTTATGTTATGTTAGCGTTTGTGTGTTTTCAGGCTGGATTAGTTATGTTAATTGTTAGCGTTTTGGTGCTGTTTTCAGGTGGATTAGTTTATGTTATGTTGCGTCTTGTGTGTTTCCAGCTGGATTAGTCATTTAATGTTAGGTTTGTGTTGTTTCCAGGTGATTAGTTTATGTTAATGTTAGCCGTCTTGTGTGTCTTCCAGGTGGATTGTTCTGTTAATGTTAGCGTTTGTTGTGTTTCCAGGTGGGATTAGTTTATGTTAATGTTAGTGTTTGTGTGTTTCCCAGGTGGATTGTTCATGTTAATGTTTAGCGTTTGTGTGTTTCAAGGTGGATTGTAGTTTTATGTTAATGTTAGCGTTTGTGTGTTTCCAGAGTGGATTAGTTCATGTTAATGTTTAGCGTTTGTGTGTTTCCATGTGGATTAGGTTCATGTTAATGTTAGCTTTGTTGTGTTTTCCAGAGTGGAATTAGTTTATAGTTTTAATGTTGGCGTTTGTGTGTTATCCGGGCTGGATTTTAGTCATGTTATGTTAGCGTTTGCTGGTGTTTCCAGTGTGGGTTAGTTCATGTTAATGTTGCGTTTGTGTTTATTTCCAGGCTGGATTAGTTCATGATTAATGTTAGCGTTTTGTGTGTTTCCAGCGTTGGATTAGTTTATGTTAATTGTTGAGTTTGTGTGTTTTCCAAGGTGGATTAGATTTATGTTAATGTTAGCGTTTTGTGCTTGTTCCAAATGGATTCGTTTATGCTAATGTAGCGTTTGTGTGTTTCAGGTGGATTTAGTTCATGTTAATGTGTAGCGTTTGGTGTTTCCAGGTGGATTATTTTATGTTATGTTAGCTTTGTGTGTTTCCACAGGCTAGATTAGTTTTATGTTAAATTGTTAGCGTTTTGTCTGTGTTTCCAGTGTGGATTTAGTTCATGTTAATGTTAGGTTGTGGTGTGTTTCAGGTGGATTAGTTCATGTTATAAAGTTTGGTTTGTGTGTTCAAGGTGGGATTATGTTAATGTTAATGTTAGCGTTTGTGTGTTTCCAGGTGGATTAGTTAATGTTATTGTTAGCGTTTGTGTGTCTTCCAGGCTGGATTAGTTTATGTTAATTGTTTAGGTTGTGTGTTTCCAGTGTGGATTAGTTCATGTTAATGCTTAGCGTTTTGTGTGTTTCCAGGTGGATTAGTTTTATGTATGTTAGCGTTTGTGTGTTTCCAGTGGATTAGTTTCATGTTAATGTTAGCGTTTTTTTTTCCAGGCATGGATTAGTTCATGTTAATGTTAGCGTGTGTATGTTTCCCGGTGGATTTAGTTCATGTTATGTTAGCGTGTTGTATGTTTTCAGGTGGATTAGTTTATGTTAATGTTAGCTTTTGTGTGTTTCCCAGGCTGCATTAGTTTATGTTAATGTTATTCGTGTGTATGTTTCCAGGCTGGAATTAGTTTATGTTAATGTTAGCGTTTGTGTGTTTCCAGGCCTGGATAGTTATGTTAATGGTTGGTAGGTTGTTTTTTGTTTCCAGGTGGATTAGTTTATGTTAATGTTAGCCTTTGTGTGTTCCGGCTAGATTAGTTTATGTTAATGTAGCGTTTTTGTGTGTTTCCAGGTGGATTATTATGTTAATGTTTAGCGTTTGTGTGTTTCAGTGGTTAGTTTATGTGTTAATTGCGTTTGTGTGTTTTCCAGGTGGATTAGTTCATGTTAATGTTAGCGTTTGTGTGTTTTCAGGCTAGATTTAGTTTATGTTAATGTTAGCGATTTGTTGTGTTTCCAAGGCTTAGATTAGTTATGTTAATGTTAGCGTTTGTGTGTTTCAGGTGGATTAGTTTATGTTTAATGTTAAGCCGTTTGTGTGTTTCAGGCTGGATTAGTTCATGTTAATGGTTAGCGTTGTGTGTTATCCAAGCGTGGAATTAGTTTATGTTATGCTAGCGTTTGTCGTGTTTCAGGTGGTTAGTTCATGTTAATTGTAGCGTTTGTGTGTTTCCAGGTGGATTAGGTTTATGTTATGTTAGCGTCTTGTTGTGTTTCCAGGTAGATTAGTTTATGGTTAATGTTAGCTTTGTGTGTTTCCAGGCTGGATTAGTTTATGTTAATCAATGTTAACGTTTGTTGTCTGTTTCCAGGTGGATTAGTTTTTGTTAATGTTAGCGTTTGTGTGTTTCCAGCTGATTAGTTTCATGTTAATTTAGCGTTTTGTTGTGTTTCCAGGTGGATTTAGTTTATGTTAATGTTAGTTGTTTGTGTGTTCCAGGTGATTAGTTTATGTATGTTAAACGTGTGTATGTTTTCAGGTGTTAGTCATTTAATGTTAGCGTGGTGTATGTTTCCAGGTGGATTAGTTCCAGGTTATGTTAGCGTTTGTCTGTGTTTCCAGGTGGAATATTCATGTTTTGTTTAGCGTTTGTGTGTTTCCAGGTGGATTTAGTTTATGTTATGTTGCGTTGTGTGTCGGGCTGGATTTAGTTCATGTTAATGTTAGGTTTGTGTGTTTTCCAGCGTGGATTCGTTTCATGTTAATGTTAGCGTTGTTGTGTTTCCGGCTTGGATTATTTCATGTTAATGTTGCGTTTGTGTGTTCAGGATGGATTGTTTATGTTAATGTTAGGTTTGTGTGTTTCCAGGTGGATTAGTTTAGGTTAATGTTAGCTTTTGTGTGTTTCCAATGGATTCGTTTATGTTATGTTAGCGTTTGTCTGTGTTTTCCAGGTGGCATTAGTTTCTGTTAATGTTAGCGTTTGGTGTGTTCAGGTGGATTAGTTCATGTAATGTTAGCGTGTGTATGTTTTCCAGGTGGATTAGTTCATGTTAATGTTAGCGTGTGTATGTTTCCAGGCTGGATTAGTTCATGTTAAAATTTTTTCGTGTGTATGTTTCGGTGGATTGTTTCATCGTTTATGTTAGCGTTTGTGTGTTTCCAAGGTGGATTGTTCATGTTAATGATTCTTCTCTTGGGTTTCCAGCTAATATGTTTATGTAATGTTAGCTTTGTGTGTTTCCAGCTGGATATTCTGTTATGTTAGCGTTTGTTGTTTCCGGGCTGGATTAGTATGTTAATGTTACGTTGTTTTCGATAGTTCATGTTAATGTTGCGTTGTGTTTTCAGGTGATAGTTCAGTTAATTTAGCGTTTGTATGTTTCCAGGTGATTAGTTATGGTTAATGTTACGTTTGTGTGTTTCCAGTGGATTAGTTCATGTTAATTTAGCCTGTGGTGTTCAGTTGGATTAATTCATGTTAAATGTTAGTGTTGGTGTCAAGTGGATTATTCATGTAATTTAGCGTTTGTGTGTTCCAGGCTGGATTATTCAGTTGTAATTTAGCGTTTTGTTTTCCAGGTATTAGTTCATGTAATGTTAACGTGTGTATGTTTCCAGGTGGATTAAGTTCATGTTAAATGTTAGCGTGTGTATGTTTCCAGGTGGATTAGTTTATGTTATGTTAGCGTGTGTATGTTTCCAGGCTGGATTAGTTCAATGTTAATGTTAGCGTGTGGTGTTTCCAGGTGGATTAATTCCATGTTAAAGTAGTGTTTGTTGTTTCAAGTGATATTAATGTTAATGCTTTATGGTTTTGTGTGTTTCAGTTGGATAGTTTATGTTAACTGTTAGTGTTGTGTTCAGGCTGATTAGTTTATGTTAATGTACGTTTTGTGTTCCAGTGATTAGTATTCTGTATGTTAGTGTTTGTGTGTTTCCAGGTGGATTAGTTTAATGTTAATGTTAACGTGTGTATGTTTCCAGGTGGATTAGTTTCATGTTAATGTTAGCGTGTGTATGTTTTCCAGGTGGATTAGTCTCATGTTAAAGTTAGTGTTTGTGTGTTTCCAGGGTGGATTAGTTTGTTAATTTAGCGTTTTGTGTTCCAGTGGATTAGGTTATCTTTAATGTAGCGTTTGTGTGTTTTCCAGTGGATTAGTTTAATGTTAATGTTAGCGTTTGTGTGTTTCCAAGTGGATTAGTTTATGTTAATGTTAGCTTTGTGTGTTTCCCAGGTTGGGATTAGTTATGTTAATGTTAGCGTTTGTGTTGTTTCGCAGGCTAGATTAGTTTAATGTTAATGTTAAAGCGTGTTGTGTGTTTCCAGGTTGGATTAGTTCATGTTAAAGTTAGTGGTTTGTGTGTTTTCCAGGCTGGATTAATGTTCATGTTAATGTAGCGTTTTGGTGGTGTTCCAGGCTGGATTAGTTTATGGTTAATGTTAGCGTTTTGTGTGTTTCCAAAGGTGGATTAGTTCATGTTAAAGTAGTGTTTGTTGTGTTTTCTCAGGTGGATTAGTTCATGTTAATGTTAGCGTTTGTGTGTTTTCCAGGCTGGATTAGTTTAATGTTAATCGTTAGCGTTTGTGTGTTTCCAGGTGGATTAGTTCAGGTTAAAGTTAGTGTTTGTGTGTTTTCAAAGGTGGATTAGTTTTAAAATGTTAATGTTAGCGTTTGTGTGTTTCCAAGGTGGATTAGTTTTCATGTTAAAGTTAGTGTTTGTGTGTTTCAGTGTGGATTAGTTTAATGTTAATGTTAGCGTTTGTGTGTTTCCAGGTGGATTAGTTCATGTTAATGTTGCGTGTGTGTTGTTTCCAGGTGGATTAGTTTCATGTTTAAAGTTTTTAGTGTTTTTGTGTGTTTCAAGGTGGATTAGTTAAATGTTAATGTTTAGCGTTTGTGTGTTTCCAAGGTGGATTAGTTTATGTTAATGTTAGCGTTTGTGTGTTTCCCAGGCTGGATTAGTTTATGTTAATGTTAGCGTTTGTGTGTTTTCCAGGTGGATTAGTTCATGGTTAATGTTAAGCGTTTGTGTGTTTCAGGTTGGATTAGTTTATGTTAATGTTAGCGGTTTGTGTGTTTTTCCAGGCTGGATTAGTTTTATGTTAATGTTAGCGTTTGTGTGTTTCCAGGTGGATTAGTTCATGTTAATGTTAGCGTTTGTGGTGTTTCGCAGTGATTTAGTTTATGTTAATGTTAGCGTTTGTGTGTTTCCAGGTGGATTTAGTTCATGTTATATGGTTAGCGTTTGTGTTGTTTCCCGCTGGAATTAGTTCATGTTAAATGTTAGCTGTTTGTGTGGTTTCCAAGGTGGATTAGTTTATGTTATAATTGTTAGCGATTTGTGTGTTTCCAGGTGGATTAGTTTATGTTAATGTTAAAAGCGTTTGTGTGTTTCCAAGCTGGATTAGTTTATCGTTAATGTTAGCGTTGTGTGTTTTCCAGGTGGATTAGTTCATGTTTAATTGTTGAAGCGTTTGTGTGTGTTTTCCAGGCTAGATTAGTGTATGTTAATGTTAGCGTTTGTGTGTTTCCAGGTGGATTAGTTTCATGTTTAAGAGTTAGTGTTTTGTGGGTGTTTCCAGGCTGGATTAGTTCATGTTAATGTTAGCGTTTGTGTGTTTCCAGGCTGGCATTAGTTTATGTTAAATGTTAGCGTTTGTGTGTTTCCAGGTGGATTAGTTCATGTTAAAAGTTAGTGTTTGTGTGTTTCCAGGTGGAATTAGTTCAATGTTAATGTTAGCCTGTGTGTGTTTCCAGGTGATTTAGTTTATGTTAATGTTAGCGTTTGTGGTGTTTCTTCCAGGTGGATTAGTTCATGTTAATGTTAGCGTTTGTGTGTTTCCAGGCTGGATTAGTTTATGTTAATGTTAGCGTTTGTGTTTTTCCAGGTGGATTAGTTTCATGTTAAAGTTAGTTTTTGTGTGTTTCAAGGTGGATTATTTTAAATGTTAATGTTAGCCGTTTGTGTTGTTTCAGGTGGATTGTTCATGTTAATTGTTTAGTGTTTTGTGTGTTTTCCAGGTGGATTAGTTTATTGTTAATTTAGGCGTTTGTGTGTTTGCCAGGCGTGATTAGTTCATGTTTAATATTAGCGTTTGTATGTTTCCAGGTGGATTAGTTCATGTTTAATGTAGCGTTTGTGTGTTTCCAAGGTGGATTAGTTCATGTTAAGTAGCCTGTGTGTGTTTTCGCAGTGGATTAGTTCATGTTAAAGTTAGTGTTTGTGTGTTTCAAGGTGGATTAGTTAATGTTAATGTTAGCGTTTGTGTGTTTCCAGGCTGGATTAGTTCAAATGTTAAATGTTAGCCGTGTGTGTGTTTCCAGGGATTAGTCATGTTAATGTTAGCGTTTGTGTGTTTCCAGGCTGGATTAGTTCATGTTAATGTAAGTGTGTGTGTGTGTTGCGGTCAGGGGTGTAGAGGTGAGGGAGTTCCAGGGGCGTGTCGATATGTTAATGTTTAGCGTTTGCTGTGTTTCGCAGGTGGATTAGTTTCAATGTTAATGGGTTAGCGTGTGTGTGTTTCCAGTGATTAGTTCAATGTTAAAGTTAGCTTGTTTGTGTGTTTCAAGGTGGATTAGTTAATGTTTAATGTTAGCGTTTGTGTTGTTTCCAGGTGCATAGTTTATGTCTAATGTTAGCGTTTTTGTGTGTTTCCAGGCTTGGATTAGTTTTATGTTAATGTTAGCGTTTGTGTGTTTCCGGGTGGATTAAGTTCATGTTAATGTTAGGTTTGTGGTGTTTTTCAAGGTGGATTACGTTTATGTTAAGTTAGCGTTTGTGTGTTTCCGAGGTGATTAGTTTATGTTAATGTTAGCGTTTGTGTGTTTCCAGTGGATTAGTTTATGTTTAATGTTAGCGTTTGTGTGTTTCCAGGTGGATTAGTTCATTGTTAATGTTAGCGTTTGTGTGTTTCCAGGCTAGATTAGTTTTATGTTAATGTTAGCGTTTGTGTGTTTCCAGGTGGTTAGTTCATGGTTAAGTTAGTGTTGGTGTGTTTTTCCAGGCTGGTTAGTTCATGGTTTAAATGTTAGCGTTTGTGTGTTTTCCAGGCCTGGATTAAGTTTATGTTAATGTTAGCGATCTTGTTGTGTTTCCAGGTGGATTATGTTCATCGTTAAACGTTAGTGGTTTTGTGTGTTTTCCAGGTGGATTAGTTCATGTTAATGTTAGTCCTGTGTGTGTTTCCAGGTGGATTAGTTTATGTTAATGTTAGCGTTTTGTGTGTCTTTCAGGTGGATTAGTTCATGTTTAATGTTAAGCGTTTGTGTGGTTTTCCAGGCTACGTATTAGTTCATGTTAATGTTAGCCTGTGTGTGTTTCCAAGGTGGATTAGTTCATGTTAAATGTTTAGCGTGTGTAGGTGTTGTGTGGTGTTTTCAAGGTGGATTAGTTAATGTTATGTTAGGACAGTTTTGTGTGTTTCCAGGTGGAATTAGTTCATGTTAATGTGTGAGGTGTTTGTGTGTTTCCAGGTTTGGATTTGTTTATGTTAATGTTAGCGTTTGTGTGTTTCCAGGTGATTAGTTTATGTTTAATGTTAGCGTTTGTATTGTTTTCCAGGTGGATTAGTTCATGTTAATGTTAGCGGTTTTGTGTGTTTCCAGGTGGATTAGTTCATGTTAATTTTGTTAGCCTGTGTGTGTTTCCCAAGGTGGATTATTCATGTTAAAGTTAGTGTTTTGTTGTGTTTCAAGGTGGAAGTTAGTTAATGTTAATGTTGAGCGTGTGTGGGTGTTCCCAGGGTCTCGGATAAGTCGGTCATGTTAATGTTAGCGTTTTTGTGTCTCCCAGGTGGATTAGTTCATGTTAATGTTAGCGTTTTTGTGTTTTCCAAGGTATTGGATTAGTTTTCATGTTAAAGTTAGTGTTTGTGTGGTTTCAAGGTGGATTAGTTTTATGTTATGTTAGCGTTTGTGAGTGTTTCCACGGTGGATTAGTTTCATGTTAATGTTACGTTTGTGTGTTTTCCGAGGTGGATTAGTTTATGTTTAATGTTGAGCGTTTGTGTGTTCCAGACTTATGATTTAGTTTACTGTTTAATGTTAGCGTGTGTTTGTGTTTCCAGGTGGATTAGTTGTTGTTAATTGTTAGCGTTTGTGTGTTTCCAGGCTGGATTGAGTTTATGTTATGTTAAGCGTTTTGTGTGTTTTCCCAAGGTGGATTAGTTCAATGTTAATGTTTAAGCGTTGTGTGTTTCCAGGTGGAATTCAGTTTATGTTAATGTTAGTGTTTGTGTGCTTTCAAGGTGATTAGTGTTATGTTAATGTTAGCGTTTGTGTGTTTCCAAGGTGGATTAGTTTATGTAATGTTAGCGTTTGTGTGTTTCCAGGCTGGATTAGTTCATGTTAATTTAGCGTTTGTTGTGTTTCCAGGTGGATTAGTTTCATGTAAAGTTAGTGTTTGTGTGGTTTCCAGGTGGATTAGTTCATGTAATGTTAGCGCTGTTTGTGATTTCCAGGTGGATTAATGTTCATGTTAAAGTTAGTGTTTGTGGTGTTTCCAGGTGGATTGAGTTTCATGTTAATGTTAGCGTTTGTGTGTTTCCAGGCTCGGATTAGTTTATGTTAATATTAGCGTTTGTGTGTTTTCCAGGTGGATTAGTTCATGTTTAATGTTAGCGTTTGTGTGTTTCCAGGTGGATTATTCATGTTTAATGTTAGCGTGTGGGTGTGTTTCCAGGTGATTAGTTCATGTTTAAAGTTTTAGTGTTTTGTGTGGTTTTCAAGGTGGGATTAGTTAATGTTAATGTTAGCGTTTGTGTGTTTCCCCAGGTGGTATGTTCATGTTAAGTGTTATGTTTGTGTTTTTCCAGGTAGATTAGTTTATGTTAATGTTAGCGTGTGGTGTGTTTCCAGGTGGATTAGTTTCATGTTAAAGTTAGTGTTTGTTGTGTTTCAAGGTGGATTAGTTTTATGTTAATTGTTAGCGTTTGTGTGTTTCCAGGCTGGATTAGTTCATGTTAATGTTAGCGTTTGTTGTGTTTCGCAGGTGGAAATTAGTTCATGTTAAAGTTAGTGTTTGTGTGGTTTCAAGGTGGAATTAGTTTAATGTAATGTTAGCGTTTGTGTGTTTCCAGGTGGATTAGTTCAGTTAAATGTTAGCGTGTGTGTCTTTCCAGGTGGAATTAAGTTCATGTAAAGTTAGCGTTTGTTGTGTTTCGAGGTGGATTAGTTAATGTTAATGTTAGCGTCTTGTGTGTTTTCCAGGTGGATTAGTTTTAGTGGTTAATGTTAGCGTTTGTGGTGTTTCCAGGCTGGATTAGTTTATGTTATGTTAGCGTTTGTTTGTTTCCAGGTGGATTAGGTTCATGTTAATGTTAGCGGTTTGTGTGTTTTCCGGGCTGGATTATTCATGGTTAAATGTTAGCGTTTGTGGTGTTTCCAGGTGATTATTCATGGTATGTTAGCGTTTTTTGTGTGTTCCCAAGGCTGGCATTAGTTCATGTTAATGGTTAGCGTTTGTGTGTTTTCAGGCTGGATTAGGTTCATGTTTTATGTTAGTGTTTGTGTGTTATCCAGGTGGGATTAGTTTTAATGTAATGTTAGCGTTTGTGTGTTTCCAGGCTGGATTAGTTCATGTTAAATGTTAGCGTTTGTGGTGTTTCCAGGTGGATTCAGCTTGTCATGTTAATGTAAGGTTTGTGTGTTTCCAGTGGATTAGTTCATGTTAATGTTTAGCCTGTGTGTGTTTCCAGGTGGATTTAAGTTCATGTTAAAGTTAGTGTTTTGTGTGTTTCAAGTGTGGATTAGTTAATGTTAAATGTTAGCGTTTTGTGTGTTTCCAGGTGGATTAGTTTATGTTAAATGTAGCGTTTGTGGTGTTTCCAGGCTGGATTAGGTTATGTTAATGTTAGCGTTTGTGTGTTTCCAGTGGAATTAAGTTCATGGTTAATGTTAGCGTTTGTGTGTTTCCAGGTGGATTAAGTTTATGTTAATGTTAGACGTTTGTGTGTTTCCCAGGTGATTAAAGTATCATGTTTGTTAGCCCTGTGTTGTTTCCAGGTGGATTTAGTTCATGTTAAAAGTTTAGTGTTTGTGTGTTTCCAGGTGGATTTAGGTTCATGTTAAGTTAGCCTGTGTGTGTTTCCAGGTGGAATTAGTTCATGTTAAAGTTAGTGTTGTGTGTTTCAAGGTGGATTAAGTTTATAGTTAAGTGTTAGCGTTTGGTGGTGGGTTCCAGGTGGGATTATGTTCTATGGTTATGTTAAGCCGTTGTTGTGTTTTCCAGGCTAGATTAGTTTATGTTTAATGTTTTGTGCGTTTGTGTGGTTCCTCCAGGCTGGGATTAGTTTATGTTAATGTTAGCGTGTGTAATGTTTTCCAGGCTTGGATTAGTTCCATGTTATGTAGCGTTTGTGTGTTTCCAGGTGGATTAGGTTCATCGTTAATGTTAGCGTCTGGTGTGTTTCCAGGTGGATAGTGTTCATTGTTAATGTTATGCACCGTTGTTTGTGTGTTTCCAGGGGGTGGATTAGTTTTATGTTAATGTTAAGCGTTGTGTGTTTCCCAGGACTAGATAGTTTATGTTATTTAAGCGTTTGTCGCTGTTTTCCAGGTGGATTAGTTTATGTTAATGTTAGCGTTTGTTGTGTTTCCAGGCTGGATTAGTTTATGTTAATGTTTAGCGTTTGTGTGTTTTCCCCAGGTGGATTAGTTCATGTTAAATGTTAGCGTTTGTGTGGTTTCCAGGCGGAATTTAAGGTGTCATGTTAACATGTTAGCGTTTGTGTGTTTCCAAGGCTGGGTTAAGTCTTGACATGTTTGAATGTCTATGTTTGTGTGATTTCCCAGGTGGATTAAAGGTTATGTTAATGGTAGCGTTTTTGTGTGTTCCAGGCTGGATTAGTTCATGTTATATGTTAGCCGCATCGGTTTGTGTGTTTCCAGGTGGATTAGTTCATGTTTACATGTTAGCGTTTGTGTGTTTCCCAGGTGGATTAGTTTATGTTAATGTTAGCGTTTGTGTGTTTCCAGGCTGGATTAGTTTATGTTAATGTTAGCGTTGTGTGTTTCCAGGTGGATTGAGTTGATTGTTAATGTTCGCTGCAGAGTTTGTGTGTTTCCAGGCTCGGATTAGTTCATGGTTTATGTTAAGCGTTTGTTTGTGTTCCTCGCCAGGTGATTAGTTCATGTTAATGTTAGCGTTTTGTTGTGTTTCCAGGTGGAATTAGTTTATGTTAATGTTTAGCAAGTTGTGTTGTGTTTCCAGGCGGATTAGTTTAGTTAATGTTAGCCGTTTGTTTGTGTTTCCAGGCTGGAAAATTCAGTTTTCATTATGTTAGCTGATTTGTGTGTTTCCAGGCTGGATTAGTTCAATGTAATGTTAGCATGTTTGGTGTTTTTTTCCAGGATGGATTAGTTATGTTAATGTTAAGCGTGTTGTTGTGTTTCCCAGTGATTAGTTCATGTTATGTTAGCGTTTGTATGTGTTTTCCAGGTGGATTAGTTTAATGTTAATGTTAGCGTTTGTGTGTTCCAGGCTGGTATTAGTTTATGGTTAATGTTAGGCGTTTTGTGTTTCCAGTGAGATTAGTTATGTTATGTTAGCGGTTTGTGTGTTGTCCAGGCTAGATTGTTTAATGCTTAATGTTAGCGTTTGTGGGTGTTTCCAGGTCTGGATTAGTTTTATGTTAATGTAGCGTGTGTATGTTCCAGGCTAGAATTAGTTCATGTTAATGTTTAGCGTTTGTGTGTTTCCAGGTGGTTAGTTCAATGTTATGTTAGCCTGTGGTGTTTCCAGGTGGATAGTTCATGTTAATGTTAGCGTGTTATGTTTCCAGGTGGATTAGTTCATGTTAATGTTAGTGTCGTTTGTTTATGTGTGTTTTGGTTGTTGTAGTTTTTTTTTTTTTTGGGCGTCTGTATTTTTTAGTTCTTCGGTTTCCAGGCTGGATTAGTTCATGTTAATGTTAGCGTTTTGGGTGTTTCCGGGCTGGATGTAGTTCAATGTTTAATGTTAGCCGTTGTTGTCGTTTTCCAGGTGGATAGTTGCATGTAAATGTTAGCGTTTTGTGTGTTTCCAGGCTGGATTAGTTCATGGTTAATATTAAGCGTTTGTATGTTCCAGGTGGAGTGTAGTTCCATGTTAATGTTAAGCGTTTGTGTGTTTTTCCAGGTGGATTAGTTTCGATGTTAATGTTAGCCTGTGTTGTGTCCGTCAGGTGGATTATTCATGTTAAGTTAGTGTTGTGTGTTTCGAAGGTGGATTTAGGTTCCATGTTAATGGTTAGCGTTTGTGTGTTTTTCCAAGGCCTGGATTAGTTCATGTTAATGTTAGTGTTGTGTGTTTCCAGGTGGATTAGTTTATGTTATGCAGGCCGTTTGTGTGTTTCCAGGCTGGATTAGTTCATGTTAATGTTAGCTGTTTGTTGTGTTTCCAAGGTGGGGATTTTTAGGTTCATGTTATGTTAGCGTTGTTGTGGTTTCCAGTGGAGATGTTAAGTTCATGTTAAAGTTAGTGTTTGGTGTGTTTCCACATGGTGGATTAGTTCATGTTAAAGTTAGTGTTTGTGTGTTTCAGCACAAACGGTGGATTAGTTAATGTTAATGTTAGCAGTTTGTGTGGTTTCCCAGGTGGATTATTTTATGTTAAATTGTTTAGCGTTTGTGGTTTTCCGTGGATTAGTTCAGTTAATGTTAGCTGTTTGTGTGTTTCCAGTGGATTAGTTCATGTTAATGTTAGCGTTTGTGTGTTTCCCAGGTGATTCAGTTCATGTTATGTTAGCGTTTTGTGTGTTCCCAGGTGGATTAGTTCATGTTAATTGTTAGCCGTTTGTGTGTTTCCAGGTGGCTTAGTTTCATTGTTAATCAGTTAGTGTTTGGTGTGTTTGCCAGGTGATTAGTTCATGGTTTTAAATGTAGTGTTTGTGTGTTTCCAGGTGGATTAGTTCATGTTAAAGGTTAGTGTTTGTGTGTTTCAAGGTGGTTAGTTCATGTTAATGTTAGCGTTGTGTATTTCCAGTGGATTAGGTTTTATGTTAATGTTAGCGTTTGGTGTGTTTCCCAGCTGGATTAGTTCATTGTTAATGTTAGCGTTTGTATGTGTGGTTCCAGGTGGATTAGTTCATGTTAATGTTAGCGTTTGTGTGTTTCCAGTGGTGGATTAGTTTATGTTAATGTTAGCGTTGTGTGTTTCCAGGTGGATTAGTTCATGTTAATGTTAGCGTTTGTGTGTTTCCCAGGGCTGGAATTAGTTATGTTAATGTTAGCGTGTTGTGTGTCTTCCAGGCTGGATTAGTTCATGTTAATGTTAGCGTTTTGTGTGTTTCCAGGTGGATTAGTTTATGTTAATGTTAGCGTTTGTGTGTTTCCAGGCTGGATTAGTTTCAAACTGTTAATGTTATGCGTTTGTGTGTTTCCAAGGTGGATTAGTTTTCATGTTAATGTTAGCGTTTGGTTGTGTTTCCTAGGTGGATTAGTTCATGTTAATGTTACGTTTGTGTGTTTTCCGAGGTGGATTAGTTTATGTTTAATGTTGAGCGTTTGTGTGTTCCAGACTTATGATTTAGTTCATGTTAATGTTAGCGTTGTGTGTTTTCAGGTGGATTATTCATGTTATGTTAGCCCGTTTGTGTTGTTTCCAGGTGGATTAGGTTCATGTTAATGTTAGTGTTTGTTGTGTTTACCAGGTGGATTAGTTTAATGGTTAATGTTAGCGTTTGTTGTTGTCCAGGTGGATTAGTTCATGTTAAAGTTAGTGTTTGTTGTGTTTCAGGTGGATTTAGTTAAATTTATGTTAGCGGTTTGTGTGTTCCAGGTGGATTAGTTTATGTTTAATGTTAGCCGTTGGTGTGTTTCCAAAAGGCTGGATTAGTGTTATGTTAATGTTAGCAGTTTGTGTGTTTCCCAGGTTCGGATTAGTTCATGTTAATGTTAGCGTTGTGTGTTATGTCCAGTGTGGATGAGTTTATTGTTAATTGTTAGCGGTTTGTTGGTGTTTCCCAGCGTTGGATTAGTTCCATGTTGATTGTTATGTTAGCTCTGTGTGTGTTTTCCAGGGTGGAATTGTTTCATGTTAAAGTTAGTGTTGTGTGTTTCCAGGTGGATAGTTCATTATGTTATGTTAGCTGTGTGTTGGGGCTTTCCATGGTGGATTTTAGTTCATGTTAAGGTTAGTGTTTGTGTGTTTTCAAGTGATTAGTTTTAATGTTATGGTTAGCGTTTGTGGTGTTTACCAGTCCAGGTGGATTAGTTTTATGTTCAATGTTAGCGTGTGTGTTTCCAGGCTAGATTAGTTTATGTTTAATGTTAGCGTTTGTGGTGTCTCCAGGCTGGATTAAGCTTTATGTTAATGTAGCGTGGTGTATGTTTCCAGCTGGATTAGTTCATCGTTTAATGTTAAGCGTTTGTGGTGTTGTCCAGGTGGATTAGTGTCAATGTTAATGTTAGCGTCTGTGTGTTTCCTAGGCTGGCATGAGTTCATGTTAATGTTAAGCGTTTGTGTGTGTTTCCAGGTGGATATTAGTTTATTGTTAAATGTTAGCGTTGTGTGTTTCCCACAGGCAGATTTAGTTTAATGTAATTTTAAGAGCGTTTGTTGTGTTCCAGGCTGGATTAGTTCATGTAAATGGTTAGCGGTTTGTGTGTTTTCCGGGCTGGATTAGTTCAGTTAATGTTAGCGTTTGTGTGTTTCCAGTGGATTAGTTCATGTTAATGTTAGCGTTGTTTGTGTGTTTCAGGCCTGGATTAGTTCAGAAAATGTTAATGTTAGTGTTTTGTGTGTTCCCAGGTGGAATTAGTTTAATTTAATGTTATGCGTTGTTGTGTTTGCCCAGGCTGGATTAGTTCATGTTAATAGTTACGTTTGTGTGTTTCCAGGTGGATTAGTTCATGTTAATGTTAGCGTTTGTGTGTTGTCCAGGTAGATTAGTTTTATGTTAAATGTTAGCGTTTGTGGTGTTTCCAGGCTAAGATTA